>APFE031644242.1:21095-78074 GCA_000404065.3 Pinus taeda
CTATATATAGGAAAACAAAACTTAAGCTACTTGAGACTCCTCCTCCAGCATGAGGGGAGCTCGATGTTTATCATTAACAAACTTTATCTATTCTTAAACAAACTTATTAAATACATCAGGTATTGTGCAGTAAATACAGAGAGTCCTAATCATATTTAAATTCTAATTCTATCTCCTCGTGAGTATGATGTCTTTCTTGAGTTGTGACACCTGTATCCTTTCTGTAGTGGCCGAGATGCATTTGAGAAGCATTCTCTGAATGAGCTGCCTTGGATTCCAACTATGCTGATGACTCATCATTTGGTGAAGATATATACTCTGTTTTCACGGTCCCTGCCTTCTATCCATCTTAATTTTCAAAAGAACGTGCTTGAAGCTATTTAATATCTTTGATGACCATGCATAACACCATATGGCTAATAATCTGGATGCTTTGTGAACTGGACAGGTGTTCAACCCAAAATTTCGATAACCCTACTAGAACCCTAATATTTTGGTCATAAAGTAGCTTTAGGAAGACTTTAGCAAAAAACCAAAATGTTCTACCTTTTTGCTCCAATGCTTACATCTGTCATTCTTTGAATGTTTTGGCAGCCTTTTATGATCTCTTTCCTATCCTTGAAGCATTTCCTTACAAAATTTGCTGACCTCAGCATCAATTTCACTTTTTCTTTAAAAACAGTCACCTACAGCAGTTTCGTAGCGCGCTACGAAACTGCTGTTCTTTCCAAAATTACAGTCTTCAATGGATTTTTCAATTACTTTGTGACTGTTACAGCTTCGCTCTTGGCTCCAAAATTCCTATTTTGTCTTCCTTTTATATATGCCTCAAAAACCAATGAACTTAAGAAAAATAAACAAAAACTCGGAGCAATATCTGACCTTAAAAATTTTCAAATTTATTTAGCAGCTAACTTGCCTAACTGAGCTTTTAGTTTTGCAAGTTCGTTTTCCATGGCTGCAATTTCTGATACGGTTTTCTCTAAATTAGCCATTTCTTCATCAGCCTCCCATTTCTCCTTTGAAGATGAGGTTTTAGTTTCCTTGACAATGGGAACTTTTTTCTTCATATCCTTCTTTTTGACTTCCTTTGTTTTTCCTGTTTGAGCTATATGCTTTCCCATTTCTTTGGCCTGTCCTCTGGTATATATTGTTCTTTTGATTTCCTCTGCCTTTTCTGCTTTAGGCAGTTGTCTAATTTCTTTTGTTGCAGTTACCTTGACAGCTACCTCATCTTTGTGGACTTGCTCTGCTGCTTGGATTTGTCTCCTGGTGATTGGCCTTCGGGGTTTTACTATAAATTCCTTACCAGCCTCCTCAAACCTTAGCCTTTTTGAGGCTTTTGATTTTTTGGCGCTATCAGGTGATGACTGGGTTAGGTCAATAGGGATTGCCTCAACCTGCACTGATGTGGCTTGTTCGAAATCGATTGCCTCCAGCAAATCCTTTAGACTAGCCTTTGACATAGGGCTGTCTTCCACTGCTATTGATTTTCCTTTTTCTCTGCTTAGCTGACTTCTTGTTCTGATTCTTGTTACTTGTGCAATTCCACTTGGCCCTGATGCATCTTTCTGGTGTTTGATTTTCTGCTTTGATGACTTGGGTGTCTCTTTTGCTGATGGTTTAGGTATCTCTTTTATGACCACAGGCTTCTCTGATTCCCTTGGCTTAGTTTTGGGCTTCCTTCGGTCTTTTACCTCCTTCTTGAGCTCAGCCAATGTAGGTTCTTCAATTCTTCTTTCTTTTTCCCTATCTGGTAATGGAGTGAGACCTGTTTTGCTTTGGAAACCAGACATAAAAATGAAAGAGTCCCAATCCCTACCAATTTTTTGCAAACTATCTAACACCAGCAACTTTATTAAACCATGGTGGAACAGCGAAGTTTCACAATTATCTTTTTTTAATTGAACTTTGTCGCACATTTTACTAAGGCTTCTGAATAAATAGAAAGGGATGTCTATTGATGCTTTCCCTGTGAAATGTAACAAGAGTTTGAAATGATAAGAGTAGACTTTGGTGTACCTTCCCTCACATGTGAGGTATTTCTGGATGCCTGTGAGGAGCAGAGCATAATGTTCTTTTATATAATTCCTTGGCACAGCTTTGGTGAGGTCCTCATTTACATATTTATCCTTCAGAAATTCTTTACAAGGAGTCATGTCAAACTTGAAATTCTTGAACCATTCTTGTCCACCTCTAGGAATTTCAGTGACAGCAGAAATGGCTTGCGGAGACACAGGGAACTCTAGCATTGACACCTTAGAATTCAAGCCAGTGAAATTTAATGCAAAGGCTTTCGTTACCTTTGTATGTCCTCCCTTCAATTTTTCGCAAAACCTCCAGCAACCTGCCTCTTTAAAAGCTCGTGCTACACCTTCATCTCTGAGTGTAAGATCAAGCCCCTCTGGCTCGGTTCTTAGGCACCTTCCGGATCGATGTTCTCTTTTCTCCATCTTGCTCAGAATATTTTCACGCAGAGAACTAACAGCAGCTATAATTCATAGAACAGCTTCGACTTCGGAGTGCAGGCTCGCTTGCAATGATCTCTTTTAAATGAAAACTCGGGCTTCTTGGTGTTTTTTCAAACACTCGTCATAGAACAGGCACGTTAATGCATCATGAATAAACATTATGACACTAGCATACCTCATAAGATCTCTTAAAATAATTGTCATGTGTGTGATCCTAAATCTGATGGCGGAATGAATCCTATCATGACCTGGAGAAGACATCAACTGACAAAATATGGACGGACCTAATGACTCATCTCCCGAGATTTGACATTTCAAGAAAAAAAAAACCCGAATCCCCGATTTCGTAGCGCAGACAATTATGAATTGACAAACCGCGCTACGAAATGGCTGCTAAATGATATGTTGCGGAAAGGTGGAAAAATGATTGCGCAGCTAAATTGGCCAATCAAATCGCGCTGTGAAACTACGCAAAAATCAAAATGATGCAATCAAGACAAGACGTGCTTTAAACCATAATGAGGGGGGGTATCTAACGGTTTTTTACAAAGACTCACATCAATACCTTTTGAAATTCTAACTTCAAAGTGACACACCTAAAAACCTATTGACTTAAACCAATTTTTTTTTTTTATATGAATCTTTGGACATAGGTGAACTGTGGTTTTAAGTGATAACAGTTCCTTTACTTGTGTCAAGCTCAGTAAAAATGAAACAATATGTCATGATCATGGTTCTTTTCCTGTGTCAAGATCATTAAAAAATTAAACAAATCCCCTTCCAGTTCGAGTCTTTGATTAGATCTCGTAAAATCCCAGTTGAGTCTTTCTCTTGTTCTTGTAAGTGGACCTTTATTCCATCGACTTAGGTGAATGAAATGAAGATGGGGGGCATATTCCTTAGATTGAGTCATTATGTTGGGGGCATGCAAACTCATCTCAAGCATAATTTATCTTAGTTTCAAGCTTGTGTAAAAATGAAACCGAATCCAAGCATAGTTTTTCCCTATGTTCAAAGCTTGTGAAAAATGAAACCATCTTCAAGTATACTCAAGAATAGTTTCTCATATTTCAAGCTGGTGTAAAAATGAAACCATTACCACTTTACCTCTCTTGATTTCCATCTTTATCACCCTATTTTGATGGATGAGCCTTGGTTTTTTCATTCCATCGTCACCATCTCTTTGGCGAATCATACACTTTCACTTGGTTGTTTTACGCTTACTTGAGGAACATCTACAATGAGTGGTCTTACTAGCCAGCCTCTTGACCTTACGTGTTTTGTGCAGTTCCATCATGATCGAAACTAGTTTCTATCCTTTTATATCTCTCGCTCTTCCAGGTGGTGTCATGTTTAAGATATTTTATGACTCTCGAAAGATGAAAAGCTCGTTGATTATTTGTCTTTTCAAACTCATTAAATTAAATGAATTGGCATTGTCTCAGTATACCTTTACCCCTTTTTTAGACTGAAATTGACTATTTACGAAAAAGGAACACCTTGGTCGACATGGTCAAGAGGTTCTCTCGAATATTGTTTTCTACATTTTCGGGTTCAAGAGACAAATTACGAAAAGGGACATGATGGAATTTTGCTTTTTCGTCTCTTTTTCAAACTCTCTAAATATGAAAAAGATATCGAGTTATTCTTCCGTCAGACTCGTTAAAAATTAAACAACGAAAGACTTGTTACTAGGACGAGATCGAGTTTCTCCTTCGTAGGACTCGTAAAACTTACTAGGATCGATTCATTCGAAGAATGAGCTTATATGACAAGCATATGTTATCCCTTTTAAGCTTGTGATAAAAATAATTGGGGTACTCGCTAGAAAGAGTGGGGAAATGAAAGTGAAACATCCCTTGTATAGGCAGCATGTCACTCTTGAACATGACGCTCATCTGTTTCTCGTGTCACTTGTCTTTCTGGGTTTGGGAGATCCATTTTTGCCTCTCATTCTGACTATTCTATTTTTTCATCTTGACCCATGGTCCTATGTTGAGTCAAATTTTGTCACACTCTGGAGTCGTGTCGCTGATATGTTCAAGAGAAGTCCTATCTACAGTTTGTCACTTATATATTGTCTGACCTTTTGCTATAGTCTTGATCATACTAATTCATTTCAATTTCTTCCTTGTTTTGTGTCGATGATGGGGGGAATCATGATGGCCCTCCTTCGACAGGTCACTTCTTGTCGACTTCAGCTCATTATCCAGGAAGATGACTTAGAAACTCCCTTTCAGTACCTTAGAGCTTGCATGCCTTAATGGCAATTTCTTCGCATCCAACAACGGGTTTTCACTATTGACCTTCAATCTGGTGATTCCACGAGTGTTCGACATCAGTTCCATTTTCACATTCACGGATTGTACTATTGTACCTTGAGGACCATTTTCATTATTGGTGGTTTCTCTCGTGCCTATTAATGATCCACATCATTGGCTGGTAATCAGTTGGTTTTCTGGCATGTTTGAATTCGACACCTTCATTCGCATCTTAGAATTCATACTTTGATCGGATTGGGATGGAGCGCAACACCCTGAGTTTTGTCTAATATAACTCAGGTTGCATGAGTTATGTATTGTTCATGATTGTACACATGTTTCTTCTATACAGATGGATGTGACCATACCGATGGGACTTTATATTTATGATGATGATCCTTCTATATCAGATGGCTGCATCCATGACTTGGATCTTAGATTTACAAATGATCCTTTTCATTTGGATGGCTGCGCCCATACCATCAATATTTTGACATAGTCCTTTCTATCTGGATGGATGCATCCATGCCTTAACTTAGATTTACAGATTATCCTTTTCATTTGGATAGTTGCGCCCATACCATCAATCTTTTGACATAGTCCTTTCTATCTGGATGGCTTCATCCGTACTGTGGAATCATGTTTTGACATCAGATATGTGTCCTTGATTTGCAGTTCTCCTGACAATGTTTGTTCTTGTCCTTGCAAAAGCTCGTAAATCAGCTCAACCATCACTCCCTGTTTTTCCTTCATGCTTTAAGGGGCATCTGCTACACATTATTTTGTCACGCCTCTTGCACTTCCTTGTGTCATAGCCTAAAGTGCCTGGAACTTGGAAATCATGCAATGTACCCATCTTGATATGCAGTTCATATGCTCCTTGAAACACTGATGGAAACATGCCTTGAGCCTTCCTTGAAGAAGTAAGCTCTAAAACCCAATTTCAGGACCAACACGACCCTGACACTGGAAACTAGTGCTGGTGACAAGTTGCACCATATTGGCCTCGCACTTCCTACACAATTTTTACTAGGATACTCATGCCGATCCCTAAAAGGAAAGTTTTCCCAATGAGAACAAGAAACTTTGTGATCTAGAGGCTTCCAAAATGACGAGCTGGAGTTTGTTCGATGTGGATGTGGTCAAATTCTCCCAATATTTCCCTATGATCTTATCCCTATGAGCTACCTCCTTGAGATGAGAGGCTTCTCCTATATTTCGAGAGATCCTAACTCCATTTCCCTGCCTATATATTCATCCTCTCCAATTCCCATTTGGTTGGTCTTTGGTTATTTGCACCCTTATGCTGAGATAATGCCTACATGCTACTCATTTGTCTTGGAGAAGGAGTGATTGGAGAGCTTGAACTTGGACTTGGACATTCACTCAAGTAGAGAGTATTTACATCAAGGCTTGGTTGTATGCTTCCTCCTTTATTTCATTAATATATACAACTGCTGGTTCACTTTCCTTAAATGTTTGTGTTAATGCATCATTTATCTTAATACTCCTCGATCTGTTAAGTGGATTACTTTCGATTATGCTTGTTGTACTTGTATGCTTTGTTGTGTCTTTGATCTCTTATGCAGGCATCCATATGTTGTGAGTAGTAGAGCTAAGCTTGAGGCACAAGCGATTTACGATCTTCAACAAAGGAGTACGTTATAGCATTAGAATGAGGTAGGCCATCTTTCTCTTCTCTCATTTCGATTGTAATTTAGGAAAGTGTCCTTATAGATTGTCACGTAGGTCGCTAGTCCGACTGATTGGGCTAGAGGGATCGTCTCTATCTACAAAGAGGATTTGCCTAGACAATAAGGAGTCTCAGTTTAGGGTCTAGCGATACGAGTTTGGATTATGATAAATCCTGAGAGACTGGTCTCAGTTTAGGGCCAATGACCTGGGATTGGATTGCGGTAAAGCCTGAGAGACAAGGAGATGAAAATTCCTCAAGGATAGTGATGGATTCCAGATGGCATTCCAAGTTCTATTTGGTTTTGTGATCGGAGCACCGATTTTGGTGTGATCACGTTTTGGTGAGGGTGGAGGTGGTTTAACCTCTGGATTACCTTGGTTGTGCTTTAGATTTGTTTATCCATGAGATCCCACATTCATGCTTGGAATATGGAATGGGGGTGACTAGGTGAAATAAAGATTTGGTTCAGCCATGTCTGCGGTCGAGTGGTACATGGAAGTCTCTAACCTAGTCAGATTTGGCTATGCTTAATGAAAGCTAAGTTCTCTTGATTTTGTACTTGTTTATATGTGGATTTAAGGGTTGTTTTATCTATATTATTTACATGGTTTTATGCTGGTTATAAGCATGGTTAATTCATTAGTTCATGTAATGGTTATTTCATATATTTACTTGTGATTGTTAAAATTATGGATGAAAGACCTAATTGTTGTCATAGCAATTCAAGGGAGAAGGTGGTGATCCTTCTTGTCATGTTTCAAAAGAGTCTTCAGTCATTCATGCTCTGTCTTGTATCCTAGACCTATAGGTTGCATTGATGCCAAGTGTTTGACAGAATGTCAGTCCCGGTTTGGGATGGTCAAGCCTAGTCCTGAAGTTTATTTTTAGTTTATTAGTCTTATCATCATGTCTTTGATGGATTCTGGAAGTTACAATAAGTTTTGGGCAGTGGCCAGAATTCTGGGCTAGAAAAGTGCCTTAAATTCTACAGACGTTGGCAGATGTCTATTGGGAAAAGTCCTTGGACGCTGGCATGTAGGCTTGTGAGAGCGTCCAGAGGTCCCTGGACGCTGGCATGCCCATAGCATGAGAGCATCCAAAGGTCAAGAAGTCTAAAAGCTCATTGGGACCTAGGGGCAAGATACCTGAGTGGTTGGGTTGCCTCCTGGGAGTGTTGTTGCTGATGTGGAGGGTAATGTTGATGTGTTTCTGTCGATTCCATTTATTTAAGGTTACCAAGGAGGTTGAATCTTACCATAATAGCCTCTTGTCACATATTTACCCTAGTTGGTTGGTTACTTGGGTAGATGTGGGAGGAGGGTGGTTATAGATTGGTATCAGAGTGTGGTTGCGCTCTCCTTGAGTGAATGTGTTTGTCGTTCATTGATGTTGGTTGCACATATGTCAGCCATCCCTAAATGCTTGTTGCATATGCTTGGTGTTGGTCATGGTCATGGTAATGTCACCATGGGAATAAGGATGTCATTGTGTGAAGTGTGTTGTCATGATTGTGTGACTGGTTACATGTTGCTCGTGCTAACGTATTGTCAGTGTATGTTTGTATGGTTGTGTTGTCATGCATGAGGTCATGGTATGTGTATTTGATATGATCATGCACTGATGACCTGGATCTAGCTAGATTTATGGTTACATGGTTATATGCTTACGTATCATATGCTGTTATGATTATGTTATACATGTATCACATTGACTTGTTGATCTTACAAACAAGGTATCCTCCCCTAAGTATACTAAGGTACATTAGTTTATTGTGATTATGCTTAGCTGACATAGTATGCCTTGTAGCAAAGAGATCAAAATGGCTAGGCAAGATGGTAGACTATAAAGAATCTCCCTATGAATCAAATGAACAGGGTGGTGTTGGGCACTCTTTTGATTTGGCAAAAACTATGAGAAGCTTGAAGGAAGAAATAAGGAATTGTAAGGTGGACAATGACAAAATCATGTAGGCACAAGAGAAACAAGCAAAGGTTAATGCAATACTACTTCAGAGTTTGTCAGAATTGTAGTGAGAGGGACCACTTCAAATAAGCCATGAGTAAGAGGACAAAACTAATGGGGCATATGGCAACAGGTCTTGTGGTGATCACAAGTCGGACAAAGATGAGATGATCATAGATGGCAGTTTGTTGGATACTCCAGATAGGAGAGGAGATGGACACAAGTACTATTCTAGTTCTGGTTCGGACATGCATCACGATCGTCATCGTTATCATCCTTAGAAGAGGAGTGATAGGGGACACTTGCTGGATGAGTTTAAGAAAGAAAATCCACCTACCTTTGATGGAGATATTAAGAAATCACAGGATGCAAAGGCATGGTTTCTTGGTATGAGGAAGATCTTTAGATTGCATGAGTATTCAAAAACCATGAAAGCAAAGATAACCACTTGCAATCTCAAATGTAAAGCAGATATTTGGTGGTAAGGTGTGAAGAATATTAAATGTATGCATGAGGATAATTTGACTTGGCATGATTTTTAGAGGCTCTTCTAGAAGAAGTATTTGTTTGAGAGATACTTTGATGATAAAGCTAAGGATTTTTATGAGTTACGGATGGGTTCCATGAAAGATTATGAGTATACTAACAGGTTGTTGGAGCTGTTGAGATATGTTCCTTACCTCAAGGAGGAGAAGGATAAGGTTAAGAGATTCATCAGTGGACTGCCAGTAGAATATAGAGATCGGATGGAGTTCAATGAGCCTAGATCATTGGAGGAGGCCATCCAAAAGTTGAAACATCGTTATGAGCAGTCAAAGCACAAAGTTGAGCCCAAGCGTGACTTGAAAGGAAATAATAAAGCTAAAGGAAAATGGCCACCAAAGTGAGGGAGACCTTAAGATGCAAGTGAGAAAGAAAATGTAGTCCCTTAAAATAAGTTCAATACAATTGAGAAGGGATATGGAGAGCAGCAAGTTAGAGGCAATGGTAGAGAACCATTGCAGTGTGGGATATGGCATAAGGATCATTGTAAGAGGGAATGTCCTCAGTATCAAGGTGGTAGACCCCAGATCTATAGTGCTAAGGACGCATAGAAAGTTGGTGATGTTGGTCATAACATTCCTCGGATCTATACGACTGTGGAAAACAGGCAGGCATATCAAGCATCTATCATTGAGATGGACATTAAGCTTTGTGATCAAGTTGTTTCTATTTTGATTGATCCTAGATCTAACTATAGTTATATTAATCTCGACTTGGTGGATAAGTGTGGTTTGAGAAAATAAGTGCATTAAGAATCTTGTTTGGTACAGTTGGCTAAAGGTACAAAGAAGAGAGTTCACCATTGGGTAAGAGCTTGTGCATTTAATTTAAATGGCATGCCTACGACAACACATTTGAATTTATTTCCATTGGGATCATATATTATACTTTTGGGTATGGATTGGCCATACCTTCATAGGACCAAAGTGGATTGCTTCGACAATGCCATTGAGTGTGTGGATGATAGTGGGGAAAATAGAACTTTGTAGGGGAAGAATAAGCCTACATCTGTGAGGATGGTTACGCTATGTAGGCTAAGCGTAGTTGCATAAAAGGTTGTGTGATGTTTGTAGTGCATATATCTAGTGACAAGGGAAAGGATATTGAGGATGTAGAAATGTTCAAGAGGTACCTTGTATTGCAGCAGTAGTAGGATGTGTTTCCAGCAGAGATTCCAAAGTTACCTCCTCACAGGGAAGTAGATTTCTCTATTGAGTTGGTGCTAGGGGAAGCACCAGCATTGAAGGCACCTTACAGAATGATCACTCCGGAGCTAGTAGAGTTGAAATTATAGTTAAAAGAGATGCTTGACAAGGGATACATTAGGCCAAGTGTATCTCCTTGGGGTGCACCAATGTTGTTCGTAAAGAAGAAAGATGGTACTTTCAGATTGTGAATTGATTACAGACAACTGAACAAGGTAACGATCAAGAAAACATACCCCTTGTCGGGGATCGATGATTTGTTTGATCATTTGAAGGGAGAAACAATGTTCTCTAATATCGACTTAAGATCGGGATACTATCAGGTATGCATCAAGGAAGAGGATATCTTCAAGACTACGTTCAGGACCAGGTATGGGCATTAAGAGTTTGTTGTAGTTCCAATAAGTTTGACTAATGTTCCAGCTATATTTACATGTTTGATGAATAGTGTGTTGCGTCCTTATTTGGACAAGTTCGTTATTATATTCATTGATGACATATTGGTATATTCTAAAAATGAGGAAGAACATGATGAGCATTTAGCAGCAGTGTTGAGATTGCTAAGAGAGCATGAGTTGTATGCTAAACTTAGCAATTGCAGATTTTTCTAGAAAAAAGTGCATTACTTGGGACATGTTGTCTCTAGGGAAGGCATTGCAATAAATCCAATAAAGGTAAGGGCCATCATGGAGTGGGAAACTCCTAATAATGCGGATGAAGTGAGATCATCCATGGGATTGGCAGGTTACTACATGAGCTTCATCAGGAACTACTCACACATCACATATCCTATCACATCATTGCAGAGGAAAGGTAAGAAGTTCGAATGGATGGAAGAATGTGTGGCTAGTTTTGAGTAGCTCAAGTAGTCGTTGATACATGCACCAGTACTAAAGATTGTAGATATGGACAAGGAGTTTGTAGTGTGTACAGATGCTTGTAAGAGAGGAATTGGTGGAGTTCTCATGCTAGAAGGATAGGTAGTGTGCTATGATTCACATAAACTAAATGAGCATGAGCATAACTATCTGACGCATGATCTTGAGCTAGCAACGATCATACATGCATTGAAGATGTGGAGGCACTATATTCTTCACAAGAGGTTTGTATTGATGAGTGATCACAGTGGGTTGATGTATTTGTTTGACCAACCAAATCTAAATGGTAGACAAGCTAGATGGTTGGCCACTCATAGTGAGTTCAACTTCGAGATCACATACATAGAAGGAAACAAGAACCGAGTTGTTGATGCTCTTAGCAGGAAGGTACAGGTGAGTCATATAGCAACTATGAGCTCTTATGGGACATAGTTACATGATAGATCTGTAGGCAAGATAGTGAGATGATAAGTACATGGAGATCATGCACAGGTTACAACATAGTATAGGTACATGTGATCAGGATGTAGACTATCATCTCATCTCTATGTGCCAAATTACAGTGAACTCAAGAAGCTAATCTTAAGGGATATTCATGTTAAGCCATACTCAGGCTACCCAAGATATCATAAGACATTGACGATGGTGAAGAAGTTCTACTATTGACCGAATTTGAAGAAGGAAGTGGTAGGGTTCATGGCTAGATGTTTATATTGTCAGCACGTAAAGGTGAATGTAAGAACCTAGGTGGTTTACTACAGCCTAGTGCGATTCCAGAATGGAAATGGGAGGTCATTTCCATGGATTTCATTATATATTTTCGGAGGATGGTGGACAACATGATTCTATTATGGTCGTGGTCGATAAGTTGAGTAAGGTAGCTCACTTCATTCCAGTGAAGACTACATATTCATCTGGTGAGGTGGCATAAGTTTTCATTAGAGAGATAATGAGATTACATGGTGTTTCGAAGAGGATTGTGTCATATAGGGATGTAAAATTCACTTCCAAGTTTTGGAAGGATCTATTTGCAGGTTTGGGTACAAATTTGGCCTTCAGTACAACTTATCATCTGCATACAGATGGCCAAACAGAGAGGGTCAACATGATCTTGGAGGATATGTTGAGGATGCATGTAATGCACCAACAGATGAAATGGGAGGAGTATCTTCCATTGGTTGAGTTCGCATACGACAATGGTTATCAGGAGTCATTGAGGATGAGTCCTTTTGAGGCATTGTATGGGTGGAGTTGTGACACTCCCATAAGATGGAGTGACCTAGTGAATAAGGTACTTATTCGACCGGATATGTTGGAAAACATGGAACATGAAATGTAGGTTATAAAGAAGAATATAAAGGATGCACAAGATAGATAGAAGAGTTATGCGGACCAACATAGGGTATTCAAGGAGTTTCAGGTTGGGGAGCATGTATATTTGCACATCAAGCCCAAGAAGATCTCTTCGAGGTTTGGATCATGTGCCAAGTTGTCACCACAGTATTGTGGGCCTTTTGAGATCCTTGAGAGGATTGGACTAGTGGCCTATTGACTTGCACTGCCTCCAATAGTGAAAGTTCATGATGTTTTCCATATTTAATTGCTAAAGAGGTATATAAAGGATGTTGATCATGTTATCAATTGGTTTGTATTGTAGGTGAAACAAGAAGGGAATTTCCAGTTGGAGCCTCAGTGCATATTGCAGAAAAAGCATCTCATGCTCAAGAACAGAGCCATAGAGCAGGTTAAAGTGCAGTGGAAGCACTTTGGGCCCGAAGAAGCTACATGGGAGATGATAGATCAGATGCAGGCCATGTATCCTTATTTGTTTGTTGGTCAAGCAAAGCAGTTTTGGTTTGATGTTTGGTCTATGTCTGACATATTTTTTCGCTGATGTTTTGGTATATGTACACATGTATATGGATGTAAATACCACCATGAGCTAAGTTATAAAGCTACAATAAGAGGAATTGTTTTTATCTTGTCATGTTGTCATGATGTTTTACTTTTAAGCAGATCTTTCATTGTAAATATTGCAACGAGCTAAGTTATAAAGCTCCATGGGTAGTATGTTTTCTTTTCAGTGGTTTTGCTGAGGTTTTGATGTGGTTTAACATTGAGGATGGTGTTCCATGAGGGGGAGGGTTCTGTAATAGACCTGGTGAAAATTCCATGTAATAAAAGTTAGTAAAGGCAAAAATAAGGCGACGGGTAAGGGACATGTATTCCAAGTTGAATGTTGGGAAAATATATCCTAGTGGGAATCTCTGGATGTGTTTACAGCTAAAAGAAATGGATAAGGCATTAAAAAGGAAAAACGGAAATTTGGCACATTTATTTATGAAAATAAAGGAAAATAAGAAGGTCACATGTTGCATGTGAGGAGGAAATTGAAGGAAAATAATGGAAAATGAAGAAAATAGAGGTCTCATTGATAAAAAGGCTTATGAGGATCAGTTTCTAACCTTTTGTTAATTCAAATTTGAAGCTCTCTCAGTGTTCTCTCTCTCTCTCTCTGTCTCTCTCTGTCTCTCTCTCATTCTTGGTAACTTAGAGTTTCGTGGAGCACTCTAGCTTTGGATAAAGGAAGGAAAATCAAGCAAAGGGAAAGGAAGGAAAGCAAGGATCAAGGAAGGAAGAGCAAGATCAAGCAAATTTAGTAGGAATACTTGCAGGTAACATATTGCATGTGTGATTTCCTAGCTAGTTTTGACATGCATGGTATTGCATGTTGGTGTATGGTTCTCTTGCTGTCAGTGGCATGGTTTTGTCGGGTTATGACAATGGTTTTTAGCCTAGCCTTGAATTTTATGGATGCCATGGTGTGTTGGGATGTTTATCTCAGTTTTGAGCTTTGGAATTGCTAGATGGATATCGGAATCCGGGGCGGAGGTGGTCTCAAGGTTCATTCCCAAAAGCTTAGGAATCCCTTGACCGATTTTGGTGGGATACACGGTAAAGCCTGAGGGAGGAGTATCGGTTTAGGGCCTAGTGATCTAGGTTTAGATTATGGTAAATCCTCAGAGACTGGTCTCAGTTTAGGCCCTAGTGATCCATAATTAGATTGCGATAAAGCTTGAGAGATAAGGAGACAGAAAATTCCTCAAGAATAGTGATGGATTTCAGATGGAATTCCAAGTTTGGTTCGGTTTTGTGATCAGAGCACTGATTTTTGTGTGATCACGGTTTGGTGAGGGTGGAGGTGGTTTAACCTCTGGATTCCTTTCGTTGTTATTTGGATTGGTTTATCCATGAGATCCCACATTCATGCTTGGAATATGGCACGTGGGTGACTAGCTGAAAGAAAGATTTGGTTCAACCATGTCTCCAGTTGGGTGGTACGTGGAAGTTCCGAACCTGGTCAGATTTACCTTTGATTAATGAAAGCTAAGTTCTCTTGATTTTGTACTTGTTTATATGTGTATTTAATGGTTGTTCTATCTCTGTTATTTCCATGGTTTTATGCTGGTTATAAGTATGGTTAATTGACTGGTTCATGTCATTGTTATTTCATGTATTTACTTGTGATTGTTAAAATGATGGATGCAAGACCTAATTGATGTCATAACAGTTCAAGGGAGAGGATGGTGATCCTTTTTTTCATGTTTCAAAAGATTTTTCAGTGATTTATGCTCTGTCTTGTATGCTAGACCTGTAGGTTGCATTGGTGCTAAGTGTTTGATAGAATGTCAGTTCCCATTAGGGATGGTCAAGTCTAGTCCTGAAGTTGATTTTCAGTTTAGTATTCTTATTATCATGTCTCTGATGGATTCTGGAAGCTACAACAAGTTCTGGTCAGTGGCCAAAATTTTTGGCTAAAAAAGTTCCTTAAAACTTGTGGACACTGGCACAGGTCTGTTGGGAAAGGTCCCTTGACGTAGGCATGCAGTCTTGTGAGAGTGTCCAGAGGTCCCTGGATGCTGGCATTCACATAGCATGAGAGCGTCTAGAGGTCAAGAAGTCTAAAAGATTAGTGGGACCTAGGGGTAGGATGTTTGAGTGGCAAGATTGCCTCTTGGGAGTGTTGTCGCTGATGTGGAAGGTATGGTTGATGTGTTTACGTTGATTCCATTTTCTTAAGGTCACCAAGGAGGTTGAATCTTATCATAGTATCCTCTCATTGCATTTTTACCCAGATTGGTTGGTTACTTGGGCAGATGTGGGAGGAGGGTGGTTATAACCAATGTCCTACATAATTGCTTTTTAAAGACCCATTACTCTAATACAATATACAAGAAACCTTCTACCATCAATTCGGAGCTGTCAAACGAAGGATTTATCTTTTCAACTTTGTAGGACTCCCTGCATATGAATTCCTTTTCATTCTTCCTTGTGCTAGTTTTATTATAACTTTCCATATCCCCATATTGAATTGACTGATTCAATGCACAATTTAGGTCTTGGTCGTATAATTCTAATTCCCTCAAATTCTTCTGAAGTTTTGACATGGATGATTTCAACTTTGCGATCTCAATCATTGTAATATCCCTGCTTTCATTAGCCATTATTAGCTTTTGCTTCAAAACTTCTAATGCCACTAACCACTCCTACATGCTTTGGTTGAAGCAAGCAAGTTCAACCTTGTTTGGTGACATTTGAGTGTTACTAATTTTCTTCTTTGAAGGAGAAAATAACCATGACTTGAACAAACCATTTCTAGCCTTATCCTTTTGAAGTACCTTATCCACAACATGGGATTATTTTAAAGGAACCACATTTGTACTTCCTCTACCAACAACCACGGTCTTACGTCTATTACAGGACACACAACCACCCACTCCATTTATGGTTTTCTTATTGTCCATGGCAAGAATTTCATTAGGCTTTTCTAGATGAAGAGTACCATTTGCTTGTGGAGTACGCAAAACATTGACATGTTGAGTTGATGTGTTTTTGGTAAGATAATGATCTATCTATTGTGGAGGAGGAAAACCCTCTACTAAACAACGATGAGGATATTTTTATAGTAATTAGAGGAATTTCCCTTTATCTTCCAATTCTTTCAACCTCCTCTTCCTTTCCATCATCCTAATTCAAATCTCTTCGCCTCGAATCTGAAAGAAGATGCTGATATCCAAGCATGGTTTCCTCATCATAAGGCTTTCATGAATTCAAACCAGTTCATGGCCATGAATATAAATCCCTTATGCAGACAGAAGTGATCTCTCTAGCCCAATGGGTGGGTCTAGCAACAAACTGAACAAACTAATGCATACTTTCCTAGCCTATGTTGAAAAATACACAGAGAGAGAAACCTACCTCGCTCTGATGCTAAGTGCTCAATCCTTTGATGATGATCTCGATCCCTTAGCTTCCAGGCTCGCTCCTTGCTACTCCTTGCATCCAAATACCTGTAAGAGAGATCAAAAGACAACAAGAGATACAATAGCATACATAGTATATATCAAACGTACACTACTTGACATATCAAGGAGTATCAAGCTAAATGCATAAATATTTAGACATTTATGGAAAGTGAATATCATATGTATATATTAATGAATAAAAAAGAGAAGCATACAACCATTTCCTTGATGTTGGATACCTCCATTTGGGTGGAGTTCCAAGTCCAAGCCAAGACTCTTCAAGCACTCCTTCTCCAAGTTTGATGGGCAACATTTAGGCATAATCTCAGCATAGGAATGCAGGCAATCAATGACCAACCATTTGGGGCTGGAGGAGATTTGATTTATAGGAAGGGAGAGGGACTTAGGGATCCACAAAAGAGTGAGGAAGGTCTACATCTCGAGGGTAAGGCCCTTAAAGGTAGGATCAAGAGCTCCAAATGGGAGAGCTCGACCATATCTCCACCCAACAACATCCAACTCATTGTTTCTCGAAGTTTCTAGCATATGAAGCTTCTCCTCCATTTTGGGAAAACCTGCAAAAAGAGTTTCAATGCAGGTTTCCATATCAAAACCCACGTTGGCAACACTAGGTCAAAGAACTGCAACCTGCCATCAGCACGGGAAAGGAGTGGAGTAAAGAGTGTTGGTCCTGAAATTTAGGGTTTCAGTCAACCTTCTCCAGAATTGACTCAGGGCAAATTTTCTTCTATTCTGCAAGGATGTTTTTGTATGTGTATGATGATGAGTACACTTCACAATTGTCAAAATTTTGGCACTTCAGGATGTGGAACAGGAAGTGTGATAAAATATTGTGTAACATATGCCCCCTAAAGCATGAAGGTAGAACAAGGAGTGATGGGTGAAACACTTTATAAGTCACGACAAGGACCGAAAAAACAACGTCAGGAGACCTACAAATCAATCATATACATATACATATTTGATGTCTCCGATACAGGCATGCCTAGTGATACATCTTTGAATATGCATATAATAATACATGAATCCATGACATGGACACAACCCTTCGAATAGAAGGGATCATGTGCATGGATCCACATCATGGTCACAACCATAAGAATAAAAAGGATCATATATATGGACCCATGGTATGGTCGCAGCCATCTGTATAGAGGGAAACATGTGTACAGTCATGAATAACTCATAACTCCACACAACCTAGATTTGTCAGATTAAACCTAGGGTCTTCAACCTTGTCCAAATTCGATCAATGTACGAATTATAATATGTGAATAGATGTGTCAAAGTTGAACATGATAGAAAACCACCTAATTACCGGTCAATGATATAAATCATTAACATGCACGAGAAACCACCAGTAATGACAATGGCTCTCAAGGTATAATCAGCACAATCCATGAGCATGAATAATGAAGCTGAATTCGAACACCCGTAGAATCATTAGTTCAGAGGCCAAGGTACTGGAAGGGAGTTTCTAGATCATTTTCCTGGATAATGAGCTGAAGTCGAAAGGAAGTGATCCATTAAAGGATGGCCATAATGTGTCCCACATCATCGACCCAAATAGAAAATGTAGTAGAGTAGATAAGTTTGATTCAGAAATGTGAGACACTGTATAAGCGATAAAAAACTGTATATGGGACATCTCTCGAACATATCGTTGACACGACTCTGAAGTTTGGAAACATTTGACTCATCATAGGATTAGAGGTCATGATGACAATGTAGTATAATCAGATGAGAGGCAAAATGGATTCAAAAAACAAAGGAAGGCAAGTGATTAAGTGAGGATAACCCAAACCCGACACGAGAAACAAATAAGTGTCATGTTCAAGAGTGACATGTTGCCTTTACACAAAATACAAGAGATGTTCACTGTCATTTCCCCCCCACTATTTCTGGTGAGTACCCCATTATTTTTTATTGCAAGATTGAAGGGGATAGCATATGCTTGCCATATAATTTCATCATTCAGATGAATCAATCCTATTAAGTTTAACAAGTCTTAGGAAGGAGAAACTAGGTCTTGTCATGGTGACAAGTCCTGTGTCGTTTAAGTTTTACGAGTCCAATAGATGGGTAACTCGACATCTTTTTCATGTTTAGAGAGTTTGAAAAAGAGGCGAAAAAGAAAACTCCAAAGGTCCCTTTTCGTAAATAGTCTCTTGAATCCGAAAAGGTAGAAAATGATATCCAAGAGAACCACTTAGCCATGTTCGACTAAGGTATTCCTTTTTCGTACAATATTCTATCTCAGTCTACAAAAGGGTTAAACTTATATTGAGTAGACATAATTTCATTTACTTTAATGAGTTCAAAACGACAAGTACTTGACGATCTTTTCATGTTTCAAGAGTCAGAAAAGAGCTTAAAAATGAATCTAGGGGGGTTCCTTTTCGTTTATTTTTTTGACAAGTCTGAAAAAGTGATAAGATAAAACTCATTGAATCAGTGAAAATTAATCACCGTCACCATGTACCATGACTTGTCGCTGCACAAGTGAAACACACATTACCCATTTCGAGGAAAAATATTAAAATGTAAGTGAAGTATGCCCTAATTTGTAAAAATATCTTCTAAAAACTTATAAAAACTAAAAAAAGTAAAACACTTTTACCATTTTACCATTTTGCAAATCAGAGAACACTATTACCCTATTTTCCCCTGATCTTCAGGCGAGAAGTGCGACCAATCCAGGACACTGTTCTTCAAGCATTTTACTGTAGGTAAGATATTTGTCCCTTCTCTTCATTTTGATTATGATTTTATGTGTTTTCATCCATAGGATAGGCAGTAAGGAGGGCTTGGAATTTTTTTTTTTATGTCGATGGCGATCATCGTGGGTTTTACCCATCAGATCTGCATTGCTCACCCTATGGTCAATTGTGTCAACGGGTTGAAATCATGGAAAAATATACAGACAAACGCACTGGTGCAAAGTTATAACTTTTTTGAAATTTTTTTCCATGTTTAATGATTTATTTCCGAAATTGTTTCCATGGATGCTCATGAAAACTTGTTTGGTGGATGTTCCACAAGTAAATAAACCAAAAATGGTGATCAAATGGAAAGAGAGAGGGGATGAGGTAGAAGGTTATCAGGCAAAAAAGGACCCAAATTTCATAGCTTCCCTTTGAGAATGTAGGTTACTAAAATTCTTCAGGATTCTTGGGATTAGGAGCTAGGTTGAGTTAGTGCAATATTTCATTGGTTGGTGGGATGTGGATCGCCAAATGTTTATGATTGGGGACCAAGAACTTGAGATAGACATCACATACATCTACTTCGTTACAAGTTTTTCCATAAGGGGACAATAGATTGAGTTGTCTGGTTCTCGTACTGGAGGGGAAAGTATAGATATGTTGATTTAGAGACATTGCCCAGGTACTCGGAAAACTCATAGTGGGAAGATAGACATAAAGACCATCACTAATCTCTCGCTAAGAACAATTCTCCATACTATTGCCTAAATAGGTGGGGCTTAGGCTTGCATGAAGCAACAAAATCTCATTTCCAGTATGCCATTGATTGTCTAAGCCCCACGTTTTTTAACTGGTGTGAAGGATTGTTGGTCAACATGAAGAGCCAACTCAAAAAATGCAAGCCAGGAAAGTTGAAATAGTTCAGGTATGGATCTATCTTGGTGACATTCTTCTTGGAATGTGTACGTTCAAATATCGGTGGATAGAAGTGGATGCACAAGCACCTAGAGATCCACGGTTGCTGAGGTGGGGTGAGATGATGCCTCGATAGGGAGGTGGTCAATGAATGCCATTTGCTCCAGTATTTTTTGGATGATGATGACAACAACTAATCATGGTAGATGATTGGGCATACTCTGGCATGAATTTCTTGGGAGATCTTGACCTTCCACTTCCACTTGGTACACAGTGTACCGAAGCAGGTAAAAATTATTTTTAAAGTTTTTGATTTTTTTTATTATATATGTGTACTGAGATTTGACACTTGTGATTTTTGCGAATGTTGGACCAGAGAGACCTCCACGGGTTTCTCCGATAGCCAGGTGAGTGGCACGACGGATAGAGGATGCTTCTTATGAGGAATGAGATGACCCGATTGTAGAGGTGGAATGTAACCTGGAAGTCTTGACAAGAGGCATTCTAGAATACACATCTATTGATGAGGTGCCACTGTGATATCATAGGCATACTGTATGGGTGCCCGCCATACTGCATCGGTTGCTGAACCAAGTCATTTGAGTTGTTTTCTACTACCATGAGCACCACATCGGCGGATAGCCATCTCTAGATTCAATTTTTCTGCACTTATGTAGGCTTGAGAAGCCGTGTGTCTCATAACACAGTTTTTGACATTTTGATGTAATAGACATTTTGCAAACACTCTATATATACACATGTTTTTTTGTTTATTGTTCCTACTATGTAATGGTTTTTGTTTTACATATGTCGTAGATGTCTATCTAATACATAATTAGCCAATGTATATGTTAATGTGTTCAAATGTCTCTGAATATGTTGATAAGTGATATAATCAAAGTCTCGTTCCAAGAGATGAACTCGCAAATTAATTCTCAAAATCCAAGGGTTTCTAATTGAATATTGTCTGTTAAGTTGTAGTACTATGAGATGTGAATAAAGATTAACGGCTAACTCTCTAATGCTAAGAGCAATAGATTTTGAAAAAAGCTCAATAACCGCACTATATTAGGCAATGTTATTAGGAGTATGACCTAAACATATGCCTTGTAAATTCACTAACTCACCATTAGGGTCATAGATTACCCATGTGGCAGAAGATAAATTCCATGTACTACGAATAGCTCCATTAGCAAAACCAACATAAAGGTTCGATGACATCTGCAAACCAAGTATTACACGTGGTAAGCAGAGGAAAACACATTTGCAAAATCAAACACCAAAATCAAATTGCACACTAATGAATCACACTAATGTACAAAGTATTTACATGAAATCACGCATAATACTTCTTGAGTTAAATCCCTTTTCGGAGCTCAGCCAATTGGTCAAGAGAGAGTAAAACTATGGTTTTATCATTGGCATGACTTGTAAGCTTCAACTCAGCCAATTAGTGGAAGGGTACACAATAATGACAATGCCCCCATACCCCAGGCGAGTGAGGGTTAAGAGTCAGAAGATCAGTGCCCCATTGCAAAAATGGGTAAACGATAAAAACTTGATGAGAAAGTCTCATGACGGGGGACTTAAGCTCATTGTGAGAAAAAGATGCCCCCAAGTGAAAGATTTTGACAACCTTAGGCTAGGTTGAGATGTCTCTGGGCAAGGTAGCCAAAATGTTCCCCATGTTTCCTTCATACAACATTTCGTGAATGAAAATAGGTGTCTGAAGTGGATGAGTCAGTACATAGGAAACTAAGGTTTCTAGACAAGAAGAAATATCACCAAGGCTTGGGAGAAATGAGGAACGATGATGGGCATGATTCCATGGAGTTTCCTCGAGAAACATAACTTCTGTGATACTCTCATAAGTTGGAAATGTCTCATTCAAAGGATCTGGAGAATCCCAAGAACTGAGCTAGGGAGAATGCGACTATGAATCTAGACTCATATTGAAATGATCATGAATTTTAGAATTTCCTGCAAAAGTCGAAACAATAGCCTGATATGCTTGCTCTACGGGGCTAAGTGGAATAACATCGCAAAAAATGTCAATCTGAACAGGATGGGGAATGACCCAAGGATTGTGACAAATTGAGACCATGTTAATGGAAGCAATGTTCAGAGATGGAAGGGAAAAAGTTCCCATAAGGGAAGAGTATTTGAAAAGACCCACCCCAACACTCTCGTAAGGGATATTGATATTCCCAACATATGGCATATTTCCATTTGAGGAGTTGGAAGAGAAAAAGGTGAGCTGATCGATAGTGAATATTTTCCCTTGATGAGGAAAACATAGCACACAAAATAGGGTAGAAACCAAACAAAAAATTTCATGGGTCCAACTATGACTAGGTAAAATATTGTAATTCAGATTCACATCGACAAATTCTACTTCTAGGTTAATAGTTTTTCCTTCCAATTGAATGGCAAGTCATTGAGAATACCATATGGATGTGAACCTCTACCCTGGAAAGCTTCCAATGATTAGGTGACTGGTTGAGAGGTGGAGAGCCAACATATTTCCAACATGAAAGGGACATGATGCAAGTAGAAGCACCCTCATCAATAACAATACGATGAATGGTCTTCCCTTTGATAATAACTTGTATCAAAAATGCAAGTTGATGCAGGAGATGAGGAACGTGGTTTTCGAGATCAAAAGTAATCAAATTTGAATCAGTAGGATCAATCCGTCATATGGCTTATAGTAAAGCTTTTATTTGTGATGGACAAGTTTGGAGGAATTCTAAAGATGACATCACCGAAGGCGTTTGAGTTAAATCTTCCACAATATTATAATGTTGAGCAACTCACGCATTCATATTATACAATGACTTCAGAAGAACACATTTGGGAGGTGGTTGGATAATGGAATCATTAATAGGTCGTTCAATATGAAGAGGACCAGAATTGGGTTGAGTGGAAGTAGAAGGCATGTTAGTGGCATCATTTTCCACAACTAGTTTGGTAGGAGTCTGATAATATTTTGATCGAGTAGCAACAGAGATAGGTGTCGTACCACTCATAAAAACTTGAGAGCCTGAAGATGTAGAGGATTGAGATTGATCTACCAGTGAAGTATATTGTGATGTAAATAGTTCTTTCAATACGACTAGTGTCCCTGGGGTGCGTTTTAATAGACGACTAACATCAACATGGCGAGGACAATCCTTGGTATAATGATATTCGTCACATATAAGACAAGGATATTTTGGCTCACATTTGGATGTATCATCAACATATGGTTTAGGAGAATCCTGTTTAAGGGTATCAAATTTAGCAATACCTTTACCCTTAGTTTTTCCTTTTGAGGCTCTGTCTGCAGTGGTAGATTAGACAACATTCACCTTAGGAGTTTTATCAGGATTTTTGGGAGTATTCGAAGGAGGAGAAGGTGCTATAGCTGGAACAGATTTATACTTCGTAGAATCAGAAGAAGTATTACTAGAGGTTTGAGCTACTGACCCAATAATACCATCAATGGGTTGTGTCTCCGTAGGTTAGAAGATGCCAGATCAGTTGAAGGTTGTGGAGTATCGTGTAAGGGATCATAAAGCGTGTCAGATTGCAAATATACCAAATCTAGATACTGAGCACGAGTGATGGCTTGTTCTTCAGTCACATAACCACCCTTAGTTATGTATTTGGTGATTAGATTAACAAATGACTTAGTAAACCATTCGGTTAAAATCTTATCATGGATTTTGAACTTAATAAGATGACGTAGACATCTCCATTCATGGATGTGATCGGAGATGTGGGAAAAAATTGTTTGTTTCAAAGACATTAGGAGATGGGTACTAGTTTCATATCGATCTGTTAGCTGAAAGTGAGTGAGGAAAGCCATATCCAAGGTATTGAAATCTTGAAAGGCACCTCAAGGTAACTCGATGTACCATTAGGGGCAGCATGCGTTAGGGTTTGCTGGAAAAGACACAATCAAATGGAATCGTCGACCCAAGAGTTGGAAGAACACCATAAATGGTAGCTCATGACATGAGCTTGGGGGTCTTCTCTAGAATTCCCTTCAAATTTTGGACAATTGCTAGGAATTTTGGTAGGAATCGGAGGCCAATATGGTGAATGAAGTATTGGGTTGTTTGTAAGCCTTGACACATCTTATAACTCCAATGTAGATAAAAATGACAATTGAGGACTAAAAGGCATGAAAGGCCTTTGATAAGGTCCATATTAAGGATTCCAACCTTGATGGTATTGATTTTGCCCTCATAGTGGTAGATTTTGACCATAGGGATTTTGATACTGCCCCCACTAAGAGGAATTTTTAGCATACAAAGGCTGAGTTTGTCCCCACATAGGTGGGTTCTGACCCGGAAAAGTTTGATATTAACCCGACATAGATCATTGAGAACCATAAGGGGGATAGACAACCTGTGAGGAGTATTGAGTATAGGGTTGCTGTTGAAATGGCTGTTGATAAGGCCCATGGTTCACGTTAGGTCCTTGTTGTTGATAGGTTCCTTTTGGAATTTGATAGGTTCCTTGTTGATATTAATAGGTTCCTTACTGCTGATATGAGCCTTGTTGCAAAGGATTATTAGATCCTAAAGGATAAGATCCAGAAGCAGACTGAAACTGACCATATGACCCAAATGAGAGATTAGGACCAGACTAAATTTGGGATCCTTCCTGTTGATTAAAAGGTGGATTTTGAGGTTGTTGTGAACCATAAGGAGGGTATGGCTATTGGTAAGGTATATGCGCTGAAAGAGCTCGCTGATAAGGAATTTGACTAGATCTAGATGGAATGGAGGTTCCACTAGGATCATAAATACTACCAATAGTTTGACTTGCCCCCATAAAATGAGCTTGGGATCCACTCACATAGGTTCCACCAGAGACAAGAGGTACATATGGAGGAGGTGGTTTCCCCCCATGCGGTGGGATAGGGGGTGGTACATATTGTCCACTAAATGGAGGAGGTGTAACCACTGTAGAGGTCGAAAGAGGAGCTGAAGAACCTATAGGGACATTAACTGTCCCAACCATGACTGTAGGTTGAACAGAAACCTAATTAAAAAATAGTTTGAATAGGAATTTGGGAAGCCACGCTTGAAACGAATGGGCTAGTGGTAGGCATAATGCCAGATGACCATATCGGATGATGATAAAGTGAAGATGCACTTGGAGTACCTGAAACCAAATGACCAAGAGAGATATAACCTGGTGGGAATAAAGGTTCACTACTTTCAGGTGGTGGAGTTGGTCCACTCCCCACGAGGAGAGGACACATATGGAAATCCTTTAGGTGAAAAGTGATATTTAGATTCATCACCAATACCTAGAGTATGGGTGGCTGAGACTTCCGGAGGAGGATCTAGAGGAGAGGTTGGAATCTCAACTTTTGATGCATGGGTGAAAACAGTTGGTGAGGAGGAATCTGCGATGAATGAGGATAAAGTTTCAAAGGTACGCCAGGATTATCAAACAAAATATATGGGCATTGAGGAGATATCACCAAAGGATCATAAAGCAGATTCAGGGGAAAAAATAAGAATTGTTGAGGAACCTCAAGACTTTATGGGTTAGATTCCTGAGATGATGACAACTACTCTCGAGGTGGAGGACGAGAAGCAAGTGGTTGAATTCTCGAGACAAGTCCAAGTTCAAAACCTTGATTTTAAAGTGACTCTAGAATCTCAGGATGGACTCCTTGTGGTGACCTTTCAGTGTCAGATTGTGAAGGGGATATGTAAGGTGGACTCAACGGTTCTGCCACGATGACCTTTTCTAAAAATCAAAAGGAGAGGAGGTGATTTATTTGATATTTATTTAAAATTTACCATTAATAAGGCATAATGAGGCCAAGAAGAATTGCATGGGTAAGACATGTTATGAAGGGAAGTAGATTTTAGAACTTAAAAAAAATAAAAAAATCAAAAAGGGTAATCTAGGCAAGAGGATTTACCAAGTATTTGTGAGCCTTTGTATACACCTTAGTTGAAACCAAGGACTTAACATATGGTGTCCAATCTCTCTGAATGTTGTGTTTAGTGTATCACATTTAAAAGGTGGATGAAAGGGTTACCTGTGGCTAAAGGATATCAGCCTAGTGGGGTCTCCCAATATATACATGACGGTATAGGGAGCACAAGTCTATGTTAGCATTGTCTAATGCATAATTGTTTAATGAGAGCGTTTCCATATAATTTCCATATGTGGAACACCTCCGATATACCCGAGAGTACTGGAGAACGATCTTATATAATTTTGTACGTGGAACACGATTTCACCCTCGGGATACAATGCTGGAAGATAACAACGACTGCTAGGTTTATAGACGCCAGAGCACATCTCTAGCATAGACCTCTAAATTTTTGTGTTAAGTTCCAAATTCTCCTTAGGTTGATTGAGTAAATTTTAACGTTTATCTTGAATTCAATTTTGGGCTTAAAATGATGTCACTTGAATGCTTAAGATGCAACTATATTAGAAAAGGAAAACTTTCCATTTCGATGAAAAATAGACTAATAAAGGGAAGAAGTTTCAATCAATAATGCATCAAACAAAATGTCTTTCACTACCTTTCACTTTCTCTTTCCAAATGCAATGCTCACAAGTAAAAATGATCTTCACTTTTCACTATCCTAAATGCAACTTTTCGAAAGCAAAATGATTTTCACTTTTACTAATATGCACTTATATAAATGATGTTTTTTTTTTTTGAATGCTCTAATGCAACTAAATCAAAATGAAAATTTGATTCAAATGCTCTAATGCATCAACAAAAGCAACACCAAATCCAATCCAAAGGCACCTAAATGAAAATATCTTTCACTTTTTCTTTTTTTGAACAAATAAACAATACACTATTTTCAGCTTGAAAATCAAACAATGTAATCTATGCTTGATTAAAAACAAAGATAATTTCCAAATGCAAATGACATAAAGAAACTTGAAAAACAGCTTTGTAAAAGACAAGCTAAAAGAAATGCAAACTAATATTTTCAATGATTTCCACAGAAAACAAGACTCAATCCATCAACAAACCAGTATCTCAATGACACAATAAGCAACAAGTGATAACCAATTGACCTAAAACCCCTATAATTCAATCAAATTTTCACTTCAAGCACTTCAAAGCCAAAGAGACAAATTTTTCTAATTAACCAAAACAACCAGACAAAACACTAGCAAATCCAGACATAAAGGACATGAAAATAACTTAAGAGGTCAGGACACACTGGATTTAAGGCAGAAACCCTATTTTTTCTTAAATTTCTAAGATCAACGCGACTGTCAAAGCCAAACTCATGCTGAAAGTGGTTTCGGCATGACTGTTTTAAGGAAAACCGCACTGGCGCGCTACTGTTTAGGGCAAAAAATGCGCCAGGCAAGAAAGTTGGAAAAATAAAATAATTTCAACAAACAATCCATATCTAACACTCTAAAATAGTGATCATTCAATGTGCAAACCTATACATACTCACATTAACTGATAATTCAATGGTCAGTCAAGCTGATCAAAATACCAAATCATAAAAAGAGATTGAAGAGGCTATAGCTTCCTCAACAGAGTCACCATTTTGTTATGAAGATAAATCCCTTCTGTGGACAAAAGCGATCTTTCTAGCCCAATGAGTGGGTATAGCAATCAATTGAACAAACTAATGCAGACTTTCCTAACTTATGTTGAAAAATACACAGAGAGAGAAACCTACCTTGCTCTGATGAGCGCTCAATCCTTTGATGATGACTTCGATCCCTTAGCTTCTAGGCTCCCTACTTTCTATTCCTTGCATCCAAATACATGTAAGAGAAATCAAAAGACAACAAGAGATACAAGAGCATACATAGTATATATCAGACATAAACTACTTGAAAAATCAAGGAGTATCAAGCTAAATGCATATGAAATGTATATATTAATGAATAAAAAAGGGAAGCATACAACCATTGCCTTGATGTTGGGGACCTCCTTTGAGTGGAATTCAAAGTCCAAGCCAAGATTCTTCAAGCACTTCTTCTCCAAGTTAGATGGGCAACATTTAGACATAATCTCAACATAGGAATGCAGGCAATCAATGACCAACCATTTGGGGATGGAGGGGATTTGATTTATAGGAAGGGAGGGGGAGTTAGGGATCCACAAAAGAGGGAGGGAGTTCCACATCTCAAGGGGAAGGCCCTTAAAGGTAGGATAAAGAGATCCAAATGGGAGAGCTCGACCATATCTCCACCCAACAACATCCAACTCGTTGTTTCTCAAAGTTTCTAGCATACAAAGCTTCTCCTCCATTTTGGGAAAACCTGCCAGAAGAGGTTTAGTGCAAGTTTCCATACCAAAACTCATGTTGGTAGCGCTAGGTCAAAGAATTGCAGCCTTCCATCAGCACGAGCAAGCAATGGAGTAAAGGGCGTTGGTCCTGAAATTTAGGGTTTTAGTCAACCTTCTCCAAAATTGACTCAGCGCAATTTTTCTTCTATTCTTCAAGGATGTTTTTGTATGTGTATGATGATGAGTACACTTCACAGTTGTCAACATTTTGGAACTTTAGGATGTGGAATAGGAAGTATGACAAAATACTATGTAATGGATGCTTGGACAATGATATTTTGCATGAAAGGAAAAAAATAAATCTCTTATTCCAGACTACTCCATTTAACATTATGGACCAATGATGCATATTTAACTATTGCATTCAACATGAAGACAATGAAAATCTGTCATCAATTCTAGAAGAAATCATCTCTTCAGATGTTTGCTAAAAACCAAGCGGGAAGGAAAGAATTCCTACCAATTTCAGCCTACTTCTCAAACTATAATTACTATTCAACAATTTACTTGTAATTGATCTCCTATTATGCTTTTTATCTGTTTGCAAAAGAGAAAAAATAAATTATACATCCACATATGGAAAACTTAATTGTAAATAAATATCTTGAAGCAAAATGTATTCACAAACACTTCGTGATTTAATATTAATCTTGAAATTTTATTGTGAAATAACTCATGTCGAAAAACATATTTTCTAAATTACAAAATTATCATAAACAAAAATCAAATACAACTTGTTTTCTTATTAAAAAAATCACATTTGAAAAAAACCCTGCAAAATAAACATTTGCATATACAATTATCTTTCTGGATGAGAAATTTCTATCATACTAGAATCTTTCAGGTCCACATGGTTTTCCTAAAAAATTAAACATTAAACATAAAAGGTTTGTAAAAATTGCTTTTCTCTCCATAATTTACTATGGGAACAAAGCTTTGACATACCTAAAGTTCCATGTGTGCACTTCATTAGGCAAATAAGAGAAATAACATTGATGCTTTGTTGAATAGTTGAATTTTGTTTTGACCATGCATATTGTTAATAATTCTCTATATTATCTATGTTAATGTGCAGATGAATGAGCGATATGGTTAGTTGCAATGCATTTGTGGAAAACATTGTGGATCAATTTCCAATGTAAATTAGATTTTCATTTGTTAGTTGTTCAATCCTTGCTTCTATTTACTTCCAATTACTTCCTTCCAGTTTTTCCTCTAGCCTAAAATATTCTCAATAAGCTCCAAAAAACAGACACAAGATATGGATATACGAAATCAATTGACCTATATCATCTCTTGGACTTCTTGCCTTGGTGGCGGATCAATATGAGGGCGAGGAAAGTGTTTGTTGATGTTATTGATTCACAATAGTCCAAATATAAGCAAACACAAGTACATAAAAAATAGAAAATACATTTAAATCAATGCCATCTTCTTAATAAGTATTATGTTGAGATTGGAAATGAAGTCAACCATAATAGGCCAATAGAAAATATGAATCAGAAAAGGGCATGCAATTAAAAGAAAGATAATTGTAATTAGAAGATTAAAACCCATTTTTCAGATCTGATTTGAAACCTGAGTGTGGGATTTTAGTGTGATTAGAGGTGATGTCCTTGAGAAATGATGATTGAATGCAACCTGATTACTAAACAAAGTCCTTTATTGTGGCTAACTTCATAGTAATTCATCAAGATAAGCGACATAATAATGCACATAGTAACTTTAATGGAAGCAACTCGTTGTATCCAAGGATAAATACAGGGTACAACATCCACACTTGCCATTTTTTATTATGAAAAAGCTTATAAATACCAGACTGGACAAAATGTTGAGCAAAACAGTTTGTTATGATCGTAGTTGAGGTCATGCCACTATGACCATTCAGGAGGGATTTTATCATTTTAGCCAAATGCCCATTAATAATAAATAAAAATTCAATTATCAAAAAACAAAAACCCTCCTAAGAAGATTTGAAAGGGAAGCAAAGAAGTTATAAGAATCAGTTGATGCCAGAAAGGTAACAACTAAATATTATGGAACTGTCTTTCTTTAATTGCATTAAGGGAAGCAAGGTGGATTTTATAGCCCGAGTGGAAGTGGAAGCGATCTATAAACTCTTCCTTTATGTGTATAATGGTGCATTGAATCACTGAATATAGACACTAGCACAAACTCGACTGTCTAATGTGCACGTCAAGGTTACTCAAGTATGCATATCTTGATTTCACACAAACGATGAACATATCAAACATTCGAGCATTTACATATACAATCTCAAACTTTGGAACTTCAAAGTGTGTATCAAAACCAGGTTTCAACAAGTATGTGCTAGTAATAGTAGTATTATCCTGAAGAAATTTTTAGAACAATATGACCTTATGGGTATCCACCCCCAACTAAGAATTTTTTTTTACGAAAATCCCTATAATATAGATGTATAACAATATCTTACGTGAACACCAATAGAACAACAATAATAGATGTAAAAGTATTCCAGGATTAAATAATCCTTCCCAATGTTCGTAGTAAAATGGTTAAAAACACAGTATGAGATCTTCTTCATTTGTCCCTCTCGCAATTCTCTCCCTACGTGTCATGGATTGGTATTATTAAAAAATGAATTTAAACAAGGTAACTGGTTCCATTCTGACCAACTTCCAAATGAGAAGATGCAACCCATTTAACAAATGATTTCATGAACTCAAGTTCCATATACAAATACAAAGAAACCCAAAAGAAGAAGAAAACACGAGTCGACATATAATTTCCAATGCCCAGAAAGATCACAGCTCAACGTCGGTGTGAAAAGAGGGTTTTTGGAAATCACCAAAGAATATACTAGCAAGCTAAAGTTAGGGTTTGAATTGGATCGTCGGTGTTGGCTACAAATTTTTGCCAACATTGCTTGACTGCTGGTGATGAATTGCCCTCAACAATCTGATCAATTTGCATTTCCGACCCCATAGAAGTTGTTCGGAACGTGTCGTAATCATGTCGACTTTTGGTGGAGAGGCCATTAGATATTACTGTCACAACATCTTCATCAACACAAGGCTTGGGTTCAACAAACTTCATTGATTTGGTTAGTAGCAACTTTCTGAAATAAAATGAGCTCAATAAACTTATTGATATTATTTACTATCAATCATCGCTACCTCGCATCAACTATTAGCAATACACAATTTCTCTGACCGCTCAAGAGGAATCAATCCGACAATGGAAGATTATTCAATCGCTTAACAATGGATTTGATGGTGCAGAGTGGCAACTAGTGGAGTTCTTCCCAAAGGAACGCCTTGCGACCTAATTAACTTACACTTGTTAATGGATGTCTTCTAATAGATACTAATATACAAAGAAGAGACCACTGAAGAATTGACTAACGTTGGGTTTTGTATGGGTTGTGAGGATATGTTGAAGTATCAAAGGTTAGTTGAACAATTTGTAAGTAGTTATGTTGTTTAACTTTCTTAATTTGATAATCATTGGAACAATAAGAAACTTGTAAATTGATTATAGATTTGTTTTTACATGGTCTATTAAACGTGTAGGAAACAATGTATATACTGGAGTCAAGATAAGAAATTTTGAGATAAGAAATAGAGTGTGGTTGTGAAAGAATGTGCATTGTTTATGAAACATCCATTGCTATGGTATGATTTCTTATTTACACAACCATGTATCTTCCACTATATGAATGTAGATATGTTTATTACACCTTATTTCTATGTTTGTAGATGGAACATGAAGAGGTGGAATATCATAAACAATTTGATCAACAAGACATTATGCTAAATAACCTAAGTACATTATCACCTACAAGTGACGAAGAAACGATGCATGCAAATAACTCAAGCAACGACAACTCAATATAATTGAGTGTTACTACAAATTGTATATTTTGGCATATTTGTCTGTGAAAATTAGGAATTTTTTTCAATGTACTTGACATATTGTCTCTATTGCTTGGGAACATATTACCAATAAGTGTAATAGTTACATATTGATATCTTGTTTGTTATATAGGTTACGAATAAGTGTAACATATTGGTTAAATTTTGATTATCATGTACTTTTATATTCTCCCATTATGTTTAATAATGAGTCTCTTATTCATTTATAATAATTAAAAGCCACCCTATTGATTGCATTGTCCAATACTCTCAAACATTACATTATTTATTAATTAATATATAAATGATTTATATTTTTACAAACAATAGAGTCGAAATATGTTGTGTTAGATAATGCATTGATGCAAGTATTGTATCAAAATGCAATAATTAAAATATTAAATCAATAATATTATTAAAAATATTTGATTTTGAGATGGTTATTTGAAATTTTGTAGAAAAAAATTAATTAAGATATATGCATGCCAACGTATTGTATTATGCACCAATGCTTATTATTATTATTAATTACATTATTGCATCGTCACCTCAAATGAGATAACACACAAATATATTTTATTTTTTAAAATATTATAGTGTGCATTACCATATGCACCAATTCTTTAAATATAATATACACACGAATGCTTATTAACAAAGAATTGTGCCAACATTCACCTCAAACGTTCAAAATTTCAAGTCCCTCTGTGGACATGGTAATATAGGCTCTGACACATTTATATGTACAATGCAAAGCCCAGTACGCTCGAGTGTTTTATTTAGGTGCATAAAGAATGAATCAATGCATACAAATTATGCATGCACCGACATGTCTTAAAACAACAAAGGATACCATGACGTGTAATATTTGTATGTGCATTAGTGCGTCATATAACAAAAAAGGGAACCAATGCGTGATAATTTTACGAGCACCAATGCAATTATTTTTATTTATGCATGGGTGTGTATTAACAATATGAGCACTAAGAAACAAAACCTCTACCCAAAAAAAAGTTATAGTGCACATCTAATAAAACATATGCTATGCTATGAATAATGGAGGTTGTAGCGAAGGTTATTTGAAAATTTTTCCAATTTTGTAACAGTAAAAACCTCCATTATAAGTCAATTGTTTCCAATTTTGTAACAGTAAAAACCTCCATTATAAGCCATTTCCCTTGTAGTGTAGAGACCTAGAAGCATTTGCCATAGGCAAACCCCTAGATAAGACGAAAGAGTTGAGAGACTTCAATAGGTAGATACCAGAGGAAAGTCACTTAGACAAAAAACAAATGAGTTCAAAAAATAACTCTCCAAACTCCATGAATCCTTCACTACCATGAGGAAAAAAATCAGACAAGAAAAAATACAAATATTGCAATTGGAGAGGACAAGGCACGCGATTGGATTATTGGCAAGAGAAGAGGTTCGTCAAAATGACTGCTCATGCATACCTAGATTTGGAAACAAAGAAAGAGGCATTGAAGAAGCTGTAAGAATCTGTCCAAGAGACCAACCAAGCCTATTCCATTGTTATTATGGAAGGCAACACTATGGTGGATTAAGTATGGTAAATTCACTTTCCAAGACCCTTCCTCAATAGACCTTTGATGAATTTGGAAAGGACACTAGAAGCATCAATTCCAAGCTCATGAGGAAAATGGTTTACAATGGCCAAGGGTCAAGCAAAGAAAGCCAAGGGATTATAATCGCCAATAGAGGCCCATCTAATCCCCAACAGAGGCCCATGCATGAAAGCCTAGGATTCAATGAAAAAGAAACAAACATAAGTTTAGCTCAAAGCACATTCATCAACACAAGAGGGATTTAAAAATAAGGAATTCGCTTGGAGGAAAAATAGTGTGCATGATCCAGATGGATATTGGTGGCCACCCACCTATTCTATTAGCTCGCAGCACAAGTCTTCTATTTTGGCAGTTTTTTTCTATAATTTTTAGGTCCTGAACTTTGGGAGCCCACTCTTTTTCTTTCTACTTGCTTAAATAATTCTCCTTTTGAGAACTATATCAATATATTAAGGAGAGAATAACTCTGAAAATCTCATCAATTAGGATCTATGCATAATTCAAGGATGGTTGAGGGACAATCTCAACTATACATACAAAAATACCGACTCTCCATGAATATCTCAAGTTTTCATGAAGATCTCAACTTTTCACAAGACTCTCATCTTTCCCTTAAGAGTAGGAAAGAATAACGCTACACAAATCTCTCATTAAATAGTTTCTATTACAATAAAAATGATAAATACAAGAGCATCTAGGATCAACATTTAAATCATTTAATTTTTCTCTTTTTCCATTTTACCCAAACTTCAATGAGCCATATATTTTGCATATGAATTCATCATGACCTCATTCAAATTGCATTGCAAAGCTCTTTGCAAGCTCTTCACTATGTGGACAATTCTCAGTAGAATTTCGAGTTCATTTGAATTTGGTAAATGTGACGATCCTCCTTGATCATACATCCCCACAAAAATAAATTTTGGCCCACAACAAATCTAAAGGGTGGTTATTTTTTCCACTATTCACCCTTGCATTAAATGCTAAATTCCATAATGGTCCAACTATAGTCTTATGCACATATTTTATATTAGAATGAGTCAACACAATTAGCGGAGAAACATCTCCTCCTTGTCCAGTAGCAGTGCTATTTTTCTTTAGATATTCCCCATAAATTGCAAATATCATATGCATGTGATGTTACCACATGAGGAACACACTTTGTGATGGATTTCAAGTCACCATGGCATCATAAATCCAATAGAAGAAAATACCCCATGGGAAATTCTTGTGCAAGCCTCCTTGTAAAGGGTACCAAATTCTTCCTTCCACCAAGGATTCCATGAAGAATAACTGAAGATCCCCAATTCTTCCTTCCATCACTGATTCCATGAAGAATAACAGATGATTCCCACTTCTTCCTTCTACCAAGGGTTCCATGAAGAATAATGGTTGGTTGTTGGTTTAGGTGTTGTTTTTTCTTGGACCAAACTCTAACTAACGAATGCTCCTTGCACAAAGTCATATGGAAAAAATCCAAAAGGGAAAAGTGTTTTTTGACTCAAGGCTAGTCATCAACTAATTTCATACAAATATGTTCACATGATCTTATCACCTTATAAGGCACCATTTGAGAATGTATGAGTGATGGAGAAAAATCCATGAATATTTTAGACCTATTGGCTACAAGTTTGACTACCAAAATGTCTTGTTGCTTTATAAGATTGTGGAATACAAAACCTAATTTGATGTCTCCTTGGCTATTGTTTTCTTTGTATTGATAAAATGTGGCTTAGGCTCTAGATGATACAATATAATGTAGTGATTTGATGGAACGTATATTATATTGGACAAAAGGAAGGAAATTCAGCTAGTTGTGAACATTGTATAATCAATAGTCTCATGGAGAAGCAACATGATGAGTTACGTGGCTTTGCCTACGAGGATCCCCATCCTTGGAAAGCCCCTATTGTTTAGATTAATCATCTTGGTATGACATAGTAGCACACCAATGTGAGCAATAAGAATTCACTAGAATCATGCCATGTACTTTTCTTCCCTTTAAAAGACAATGACTCAAAGTTCATTGTTATAGTGTATGCATATGCTTTTAATCCCCTAGAAATGATATATCCAAATATGGAAGTAGGTTAATTTGAACTTATGTGGTCCAATATTGTAAATAAACTACATAACCAATTATTCTAATGATGTGTCAACTTTCAAGAGACTAGATGATATCACTTTGCTTGATAATGATAAGTCTATAGATGGCAGAGTCAATTGAAACCTAAAACTATAAAATGTTCACAACCTAGCCTCTCTGATAAAGCCTCTCCAATAATAAACATAGCAGTGGAGTGGAATGAAATATGATTCAATCTCTTTATAACAGATTTTTATCATTAGAAACATTCTAAGAGGTGAAGAAAACAAATGGTTGAACAATGTTTGATTCCTCTATGCTTGCTCTACTTGTTAAATCAGTTATGGGAGAATATTAGCGACATTGGCTTTGTAAGTTGTGATCTAATCTATAAATTACTTGCCATTTGGACTTCATAAAGTCATATATATGGGTATCTATCTTGATTCTATGAACTTTTACTCCTTAATAGTTTAATTATTACCTTTGTCCCAACCTAGATGCTTGGAACTATGCAAAGAAATCTAAGGTTTCTCTCATACTCATTTCACCAATGTGAAAATCATTTTGACTGATATAAGTGTATGTTCTATGTGGCACCATAAACTAGAAATGATGCCCCATTGTCACATTGAAACATACACCATAAATGCAACCATGATTTCACAACTTTAGTCTTCGTGCTTCACCAATCCTCCCTTCAAAGTTTGAGTTAATAACATGAAATTACCTTTAAATGGTCACATCCAAATTCAAGTTTTTTATCATTTCAGTCATGTTGAGAGCCTATTCCATGTGCCACATTCCTTTGGTGACAAGGATGTGTGTATAGATATGCAGCAAGCCTTGAAATAAGTATTGGTGACAGTGGATGCAAAGTCGATTGATGTAGTAGTAAAGCAACATTATGTAATGCATAATCATGCATCAACTTGGTCACATTAGAATCCACTTATGCAATAGTGCACATAATCCTGGCTATAGGTTCTCTTGCATTTTGTGCGAGATTCCCAAATAATACAAACAATTAGTGTTGCAAGTCATGAAATAGGGTGGAATATGAATGACCCACATGGAGATTTCAACCATACCAACAACAAATCAAAGACTCAATGTTAGTTTCCCATCTCCATAGATTGTTAAAATATCATTATGAAAAAACTACAACCATTTCATCATAGACCAGGGACTAATGATTAGTTGTAGTCATGGATATTTCATTAAACACTAAGTATATTCAAGAATTTTTTTAGATCGCATCTTGGAACACAAGAATGCATCTTTGAGACTAAAGGATTGTAATGAACCAATTTCTATGAAATCTACTAAATCTGTAGAAATCAAAGACAAGGAGCTCGCTATAGATTCATTGCTAGCATAAACTACTCCATAATTTCACTACTAATAAGAGATATACCTCCACAGTTTTTTTTCCGGAAAAAAAAATCAAAACTTTTTATTAAGATCGATAAAAAGTTTTACATGCAATTGAATCATATGCCACCACATCTGGCACAGGAGTCTGCTGTTCTGCTCCACATTTAAGGAGCTGTTCTGCTGTTCTGCTCAACATTTAAGGAGCTGTTCTGCTGTTCTGAAGGACACGAACCCTTTACATTCAGCCTCCCAATGAAGGTGCAAAAAAAACAAAAACTGTAGCATATAAGCGATACAATAACTGGGGTCTCCTTCACCAGAAGGAAAACAACCCCAAAAAACAGAAAATATATATGTCTTAAAGCCCATGAGCAGTTCCAGAATTCTATGATTTTAAATATGTTGCTTCTGCTAACAAGAAACTAAAGAAAAACAATGCTGGAAAAAACATAAATATACATAATATATATAATGCCGCTACAAAACTGCTGTCAAAATATTGCTGGATGTCCGATATCAAAGAAACTGTGCATAAGGAGGCATATTTGATCTGACTGTATGCCCCTGTCTGATCTCTTCTGTGACCCAGTTGCCCATATCCTGTTGTACACCAGCTTTAGAAAGCTGGTCTGCATCTTCATTCTTGTCCTTGTAAATGTGGCTGATAGAAAAAAAATTAAAAGATGCCTTTAATAAGAAAATTTCATCCACTAGTGTCCTCAAAATCTGATTTTGACAAGCTGCTTTACCATTAACCCAATTTATAACATTAAGAGAATCCCCAAAAATCTGTATCCTGTTTAAGTTTCTGTGAAGAAGCCAGCATAAGAGGTAACGAAGAGTTGATAATTCCGCATAGTTATTGGTGCCATAACCTAGCCCAACAGAGGCTTTTAGTGAGTGATCAGGATCGATATGTATGCACAGACCAGCTCCCGCCCTGTTATTTTGAGAAGCACCATCAAAAAAACCCCAAGGGATGCCTTCCTGAATAATGGTTTGTTTTTGTTTTTGCTTAGGATCTTTTTGTTCAGGGGGCGGTAATGCAGAGTAAATGGCCGCTATGTTCGTGGCAATGACGAAAGAGGGAATGTCCTTGTCTTGAAAAATGCTTTTGTTCCTGGCAAGCCATATTCCCCAGCAGAATATGAGGGGCAGGTTTCTCAGGTTTCCATCAGGAAAGTCTTGTCACCATTTTCTCCAAGCTGATTCCAAAGAATCGTGACCCCACCTAGCATGTATCTTGAGCAGCGTAGTGACCTCCTCCCAGATCTGTCTTGTGAAAGCACAAGATATGAAAAGGTGGTTTATGGTTTCATCATCTGACTTGCACAGTGGACATCTACTAGGCCCAACTAAGAATCTTGCCTGTAGAATTTCCCAAGTTGGGACCTTTCTTTTTAAGATACACCATAGAAAAAGTCTGGCCTTTGCTGGGCTTTTGAGTTTCCACAGATTTTTGGCCCACCAATCCGGAATGTCCCAGCCTTTCTTTCCCATCAAGAAGAGGTATCCATCTTTAGGCGAGTAATCCCCTGTTTTACTCTGGGCCCAAAGCAAGCAGTCAGGTTCCTCTTTTATCCTGACATTTGAACGTTGAAGTTCTTTTATGAAAACCTCCCACTCAGCCTTCCACCTAACATTAATTCCCAGATCGACATCATTCTTTCAAGCCTGTCCCCATATAGTAGACTGTCCAACCTTCTCCACCTGATTTAGTGATGTAATACCTTTACTGTCCAGATGTCTGAGAAGTCCGGGTGACAGAGCATAATCTTCATTGCATCCTACCCAAGGGTCTCTGCCAATCCTGATGAGTCTACCATCACCAACTTTCCAAGCTAAGCCTTGATCGATCACGGAAAAAGCTTCCACCGTGGCCTTCCAAATGACAGAAGCATTTTTTATCTTCTTGTTTTGGCTCCGGATCCAGTCTTCCAAGGGGGTGGGGTCAATATATTTCCTTTTTACCACTCTAGTCCATAAGTTTTCCATAGTTATTAGCCTCCATCCGGATTTTGCAGCTAGTGAGAGACTGAAGTCCGGAAGTCTTTTAATGCCCCATCCACCCCATTCTTTTGGTCTGGCCACTTTGTCCCAAGCCACCCAAGGCAGCACTGAGGATTCCTTTGTACTAGCCCAAAGAAATCTACTGCATATTCTCCTGATTTTCTCCAGCACTCCTTTGGGGATCCACGTCAGGGCAGCCCAGTATACCGGAATAGCTAGAAGAACTGATTTAATAAGAGTCAGCCTCCCAGCTCTGGATAACCACCTGAAGCTCCAATGTGATATTCTGGCTTCAATTTTGGCTATGAGCCAGTTCCAGTCCTCTTTTTTGTAGCCAACAGGCTTTAACCAGAATCCCAAATATTTGAAAGGAGTATCCAGGGGCTGAATAGGGAATGGAAATAAATTAGCCAGACTGTTCCTTTCCCTTCTAACAAAATCTGCCACACTAGCTTGGGACTTTCTTGTGTTAATCTGCATTCCAGTAGCTTTAAGGAAGAGATCAAAGATGCATTTTAATTCCTTTAGTTCATCAGGGGAGCCATTAGTGAAAATCAAAATATCATCAACAAAAAGGAGGTGTGTGATGAAGAGATTGATTGCTACCTCAATACCCTTTACCTTTTCCGTCCTTCTGGCTTTATGTATAAGTCTGCTTAGTCCTTCTGCCACCAGGAGGAACAGGAGGGGCGATAAAGGACACCCTTGCCTTAATCCCCTCTGACTGATGAAGAAAGAGGAGGCCGCACCGTTAACCACAACAGCAAAACTGACATTTGTGATGCACCCCATAATCCAGCTAACAAAAGAATAGTTGAAGCCGAGATGTGTAAGCAACATCCGCAAATAGAGCCAACTGATCCGGTCGTATGCTTTGGATAAATCTATTTTGAGCACAGCACCCTTCTTTTTCTTCATCCTGATACTATGAATAACCTCATGGGCAACCCCAATGGCTTCATGAATTTGTCTTCCATCCAGGAATCCAAATTGTTCCATCGATATGTTTCGAGATAGAATTGGAGCTAATCTGAGGGCAATAACCTTAGCAATAATCTTGTAGATGCAGTTACACAGGGATATTGGCCTGAAGTCTTCGAAGCTTTCCGGGTCATCCTTCTTCGGAATAAGAGCTATAAAAGTTGAGTTGAAAGGTCTATAGACTGTCCCTTTCTGTCTCGACTCTTCAACTACTTCAGTTATTTCAGATCCCAATTGATCAAAAAAATGTAGGAACAGCTCTATTGTCCAGCCATCTGGGCCTGGGCTCTTGTCCTTGCCCATGAGCTTCATAGCTGCTTCAACCTCCTCCTTTGAGACCGGGGAGGACAGTGCTTCTGTTTCATCTTCCTCAATGAACCTTGGAAAGCTTTGTGCCGTTTGGAGGACTTCTGCAATAGTTGCCTCCCCAGGATCTGAGAAAATATTTTGAAAATGACTTTTCCCTAACCCAGAAAGCTCTGAGAAGGAATTAACCATCCTTCCTTCTTCGTTTTTAAGGCGCCATATGGTATTTGCAGCTTTCCTACCTTTAGCAAAGTTATGGAAAAACTTAGTATTCTCATCCCCCGATTTAATCCAGACTGCCCTACTTTTTATCCTCCATTCTTCTTCCTTATCCAGTAGGATTTTATTTTGTTGTTTCTCCAAATGTAGGATTCTGTCTTTGGATGACTGGGAGGAGTAACCATCAACCTCCACACTTTCCAACTGCTTCAATTCCTCCCTAATATTTCCTAGCTCCTCATTTTGCTTCAACCTTCTTTCCTTTGCCCAGGAGATTGTGGCTTTCTTCAGATTTTTAAGATTCTCCATGAACAGAAAACTCCTATCCTCAACAGAGTTAGGAACAGGGTGGCTCCATGTATTATTAAACAGATTGCAGAAAGAGAGATCATGAAGCCAAGCAGGATTGAACTTGAAAGGGGCGGGAGGCTTGGGAGGAGGGAGAAAAAGGTCTAAAAAAACAAGGAAATGGTCCGAGTTTCCTCTTTCCTCAACCCACTGTTTGATCATGGGAATTTTTGTTAACAGAGGCTCAGCTATCAGAAAACGGTCAAGCCTTTTAGCAATTCGATCCTCACCCATTCTTCGATTTCTCCAAGACGGCTTTAATTTGATCGGAGAAGGATCAGTGAAATTGTTATCCGAAATGAGGTTAAGGAAGAAATCTGAAAGAGGGTCTTCTCTGGTAGAAGGCCCCCAAGCTTCAGCTCTGCCAATGGAGAAATTTAAGTCACCACCCAGAAGCAAGAAAGGGGCCTTCATCAACGATTTCATCATCAGATTGTCCCAAAAAGATACCCTGTCTTGACAGGGCCCATAGACATTTACCAGGGTAATAGGGAAAGAGAAATCTGGGGAAAGAACCTCCATTCCCAACACAGATTTCATAGCCCATTGGTTTATAATTTTAATCTGACCTTCTTTAATTCCAATGGCAATACCCCCCGAATGCCCAGACGAGTCAACAACAGTAAAGATCCATTCTGGTAAAAGAGATTTTAGCAAGGCCTCAACCTCTACGGCCTTACCCAACGTTTCTTGCAGGAAGATTACATCTAAATTAGAATTGTTTACGCACTCTTTTAATGCCAATTTTTTTGGTTTGCTGGCCAAACCTCTACAATTCCAGGATGTCAAAATCATTTTATAACATTTTCAGGGGGATGGGCTGCTCTAAGAACCCCCGGGATGGAGTATTGTTTGCCATCAGCAACGTCTAGCTTGGCTTTAATCTTTGCTTTTGACATATCCGACTTTCTACCTCGCTTATTTTTGAGGCAATTTTGATCAAAGGTTTGACCCAATCCACCTACAGTCCCAGGATCGTTCAGTTTCCCACCCAAAGATCTCAGGTTATAGGGACAGGGAGATCTGGCAGCCGAAAGAGAGAGGGGGGGCCAAAAGTCTTCACGGTTAATATCCAAAGCTGGTAAAGCATCAGCAATAATGTCTCTGGAAGAGGATATAGGTTTATTTACCACAGATTCATCAGCAATTTTATCATGTACATTACCAATTTGAAGCATTTCAGATTTATGTTCCATGGTTTCATAAACTTTATATTCATGTACATTACAGGTTTGAGTTGAAACATGCGGGGAAACAGGAACATGCTCAGGCAAAAGATGTGAAGAAGGAAAGGTCCTTGACATACCCTTTTCTTTGTCTTCGCATTGAACTTGTGTTGCCGGGACTGTCTTGACATGCTCCTCCACGTTCACAGAAACTTTGACAGGTTCCTCCACATGCTCTGTCGAAAAGTTTGCCATTCCCGGATTTCCCTCTTGGTTCGGGACAGTTGCATCCACTGGTGCTTTATCAGGTTCCTCTGCCTCCATATCCGCTACTTCGTGCATCTCCGGGATTTCGTTCTCCATAGATAGCTGATCAGAGTCATGTACATTTCCCCTATTCGCTGAGGCCCGCCGAAGGTGTCGCCTCCTTCGCTTCAGTGAGCAATTTTTGGCCAAATGCCCATACTCATGACAGAGATGGCATCGGAACGGTAGATATTCATAATCTAATACCTGCTCAAAAATGTAATCCTTATACTGGAGATTAATTGTTTTTGCTAATCCTTTGCTCGGATTAAGGGTGGCCAATATACGTGCCAGAGTTTGATTCTTTGTGTGCAAAAAGGTCATATCTGCCTCCAGATATATCCCCAACCTGTTACCAATGGTTTTAAATACTTCTTCAGTCCACAGAAAAGAAGGCAGACCCGGAACACGAATCCACATAGGAAACTCGTCGGCTCTCTCCTTGAAAGCATCGAACATGGGTGTCCATTTCTTTAGCAGAATGGGAATGTTCCCAATATGCCAATTGTGCTGGAGGACCCATTCTGCCGAGTCTTTATCTACAAAATAGAGCTTAAACCAGCCCTTCCCTAGAACTTGAGCTTCAAACTGAAGCGGTCTATCCGTTACAAAACAGGAATCTCCCCACTCTTGAAAAAACTCAAAGGAGTATTTCTTACCTCGGGCTCTTCCTACCAAAGTGCATTCTGTAGCAGCTAATGATTCTTCAATAGATACCTCCATTCCAAGGACCAGATTGACCTCTATCGCCTGAGATCCAATGGAACTTTGAGGCTTCCTCTTCGCCCCTTTTAATCCTGATTCTTTCACCTGGGTACCATAACCCTTACGACTAACGATCCTTTCTGAGTTTGTCTGCGGAAGGCCCCCATTGGTTGATATCTCCGGCTGAGGTGGATTCTGTTTTGTCAAAACTACTTCCACATTCCCAAAAGAAGTCAGGCCCTTAGCCGGCCCATCAGAAACTGCTCGCTCCTCAACAGTTTGATCTCCAGGGCCCTGAGCAAATGGCCCTTCCAGGGAGTAGGATACCCTTGGCAACGAAGCTCGTGAAATCAGGGTAAGCCCCTCAAAGGCCCTTAAAGGGCGGATACTTGCAACGAGCCCTGAAATTGGACGATCTTCAAAACCTTTACTCAGCTGAAGACGTGGTAAATCTTTTTTACCTTTTGGGTCCAAGGGTAATCCTTCTTCTGCTGCTCCTCTGGGAAACGGAACGCTGTCACTCTGCTTAGAACCGACTTCAATGTCTGAATGAAGCTCCGCATTTCCCGCCGCCTTGTCCACTAAAGGAAACAGAGGGGTATCATTTGGATTTATTTCTCCGTGCTTCGACAGGTCGAATGCCCCAAAATAATGCTCCACAGCCTGAGCGTTAGTCTCTTTCCCCCACATGGACAAAATGTCTTCTAATGCTGGGTCCAGGTCGACTAATTCTGCGGGGTTAACCATGGTCATCAAGGAGCAGTTGCTAGTCATTGGCGAAAACCTTCACGGTTCTTGTTGGGAGAAACGAAACAAATGCGGTTGTTCAGACTGTAGTAAAACAAAAATAAATGGTTACTCAGAATAATGTCAACAGGCCTAAACCGCCGCCGGGAATAAACTCCAGCTACCAGTTAACAGTGATCCCGCGCCGGCAGCTGTTCTGCATCCCTCTGACCTTGCAGACTAACCGGGCCCCTTGCGAGTTTCCAAGCAGTTTCCAGGATTCGGAACCCTAGTCGCCTCCACAGTTGCTTACACAATTGAATTGGTTTCCTTCATGCATGGAAATAAAATGAAAGTGATTTGGAGGGGCAAGATAACCACGCTAAACCAAAACTAATCTATGCAATTATGATATCCATTTCTTACCAATCCATTCTAATATATCCTCCTCTTTGAGCTAGCCCCTCTTGATGAATCTTCCTTGGATATATGGTCTTCTTCTTGGGCTGCCTCTTTGAATGTTGGTGGTTGACCAACTCTTTCATCCACTAGCTCTTTCTTGGCTGGTGATTACGCCAAGATTTCACAACTTCCTAGCCATGATTTGGACAAAGTTATGGATGAAGCTTCCAACACTTATCAACCTAATGACGACTCATCTGAAAATGATTGCAATAGTTCTTGCTCATGCTATTGGATAGCAATCCCTTATTGCCATTCTCCACACTTGGACTTGGAGAGTGGTCTTTACATCTCGGCTCTTTCATGGTTGACATGATCCTCTTTTGTAAAGACTTTATCTTCCAACATAGCCACGTAATGGTTATTCAATCCACAAAATGTAAATGGATATGCACACCACAAATTCTATGCTACATGGTTATTCTTCTGATAATCAAAGAGAACATTGAAGTACTTATGATTGCCATACCTTTTAGGACTATTTTCTATGCAAGTATAACGAGGAGAACCTGTTTTACTTTCTTTTGTGGGATGCTCATCTCTCTTTGGAGATGCTTTCCATTTTGTTTTGATGTGTTTTCGATGATTGAAAGGTTGTACCTTTCTTGGTTCTAACTTGCACTCACTCTCAACACCATGAAATGGTGTGTCATCTACTTGCATGTGTAGTTTATATGAGTTAGTGGTTTGGGTTGTTCTCTTGAAGCTTTTATTGCTTCAACCATCATCTGATCATCATCATCATAAATATAAAGTCCCACGACATGGTCATAACCATCTGTATAAAGGAAACATGTGTATAATCATGAACAATACATAACTCCACGCAACGTGAGTTATAACATACAAAAATTAGGGTCTTGCGCTTCAGATCAAAGTACAAATTTTAACATGCGAATGAATGTGTCGAAGTCGAACATGCAAGAAAACCACTTGATTAGCAACCAATGATGTGGATCGTTAACAAGAACAAGAGAAACCACCGGTAATGACAATGGCTGTCAAGGTACGACAATACAGTCCGTGAATGTGAAAATGAAGCTGAAGTCGAACACTCGTGGAATCATCTGATCGAAGGTCAATGATGAAAACCTGTCATCGAATGCAAAGAAATTTCCATGAAGGCATGCAAGATCTAAGGTACTATAAGGGGGTATCTAAGTCATCTTCATGGATAATGAATTGAAGTCAATAGGAAGTGACGCGTCGAAGGAGGGTGATAGTGATTCCCTCATCATTGACACGAAACAAGGAATAAAGTGGAACAAATAAGTATGATCCAAGACTATAGCAAAAGGTCAGACAATGTATAGGTGGTAAACTGCAGATATGACTTCTCTTGAACATATCGGCGACACAACTTCGGGGTGTGGCATCATTTAACTCAATATAAGACCAAGGGTCATGATGATGAAATCGAATAGTCAGATGAGAGGCAAAATGGATTCCCCAAACCTGGAAAGGCAAGTGACTGAGCAAGGATATCCCAAACCCGACACGAGAAACAAATGAGTGTCATGTTCAAGAGCGACAGGTTGCCTATAGAAGAGATGTTTCACTTTCATTTTACCCACTATTTCTAGCGAGTACCCCAATTATTTTTTATCACAAGCTTGAAAGGGTTAACATATGATTGTCATATAAGTTCATTCTTCGAATGAATCCATTCTAGTAAGTTTTACGAGCCCTAGGAAGGAGAAAATCAGTTCGTCATGGTGACAAGTCTTTCGCTGCTTAAGTTTTACAAGTCCGACAGAATAATAACTCGGTGTCTTTTTCATATTTAGAGAGTTTGAAAAAGAGACAAAGAAGAAATCTCCATCATGTCCCTTTTCGTAATTTGTCTCTTGAATCCAAAAAGGTAGAAAACAATATTCAAGAGAACCTCTTGACCATGTCGACCAAGGTGTATCTTTTTCGTAAATAGTCAATCCCAATCCGAAAGGGGTAAACATATACTGAGACGACGTCAATTCATTTAATTTAACGAGTTCAAAAAGACAAGTACTCAACGATCTTTTCATATTTCGAGAGTCAGAAAAGAGCTTAAAGATGACTCCAGGGGGGTTCCTTTTTTGTTTATGTTTAACGAGGTCAAAAAAGAGATAAAACAACAACTCATTGAAAAGGTAAAAAATGATCACTGTAATCACCAAAAAGACCCTGTAACTGCACAAAGACAACCAAACATCACATATATCGAGAAAAATAATAAAATATTGGCAAAAATGTGTCTAAAAACTTATAAATAGATCAAAAGTAAATATTTTTTACCATTTCACTTGGAGTAAATTGGAGAGTGCATTTTACCCATTTTCCTTGATTCTCCAGGCAAGTAGTGTGGGAGATCCAAGGCACTATTTCACAAACCGTCAGCTATAGGTAAGAGCTCTTCCTTTTCTCTTCCTTTTCATTCTAATTTCATGCCATTTCATAGGATTTTTAGTTGGTTAAGGGGAGAATTTTAGCTTTTAAAATTGGGGCGACCAACGCAAGTCTGCTCATCGTATCTGCACTGATCGCTCCTGAGCCCAAAAGGCTCTCATGCTGCCAGTGCGAAAACTATTAAGACAGTCGTGTTGGGCGTAGATCGGAAAATTGAAAGAGAATCCTCTATCTTGATCAATTTTTTCATGATTTCGATCTATGGAAAGGCATCTAATCATGTTTATGGGTTGTTTGTAGGAGACTTTGACAACACGGTCATCAAATGGAAGGAAATGGGCCACGAGGAAGAAGATCACCAAGATTCCCAAAGCGTTGAATGTGTCAATGCTCTGAGGGACTACGGGTTACTGAAGTTCTTCCGAACCCTTGGACTCAGAGCTCAAAATGAGTTGTTACACTATCTGATCAGTCTATGGGATATTGACTGATATATTTTCATCATCAGAGATCAAGAACTAGATCTGGAAGTAGCTGACATCTACTTCATCATTGGATTGTCCAAAAGAGGGGAGAGAGTCCAACTCTTTGGAGTCCATGCTGAAGGTGAGAACACTAATACCTTAATCAGAAGGCATTGCTCGGGTGCAGAGACAACTGTGAGAAGGAAGGTGAAGATAACAACCATCTTCACAATTCCAATACACAGTGGATTGCCTTGCTCCAAATTGTTCAACTGGTGTGACGGATTGTTTAATAACATGAAGAGATAGTTGACGAAAGGCAAGCTGGGAAAATTCAAGCAGTTCAACTTTGGATCTATTTTGATCACTTTTTTTTGGAGCATGTGCCCCTATTTCGATACTAGTGGGTAGAGGTGGAGGATCCAGCTCCACAAGATCTAAGGCTGCTCAGATGGAGTGAGATCATGCCTCGAGGGGGAGGAGGCCAACAGATGCATTTCCCTCCTCCATACTTTGGTTGGATATGCCAACAATTGATTGTCGTGGATGACTATGCCTATGTAGGCACAGACTTCAGAGGATATCCAGATCTACCTCTACCATTGGGTGCACAATGGACCGATGCAGATAAAACTTGTTTTTTGGAAATTTTAAAGTTTTATGATTTTTTTTTGTTTGAAGTGTATCTGAGAGTTTACTTGTGATAATTGTGCATATGTAGGATCAGAAAGGCCTCCTGGCATGTCGCAAATAGCATGGTGAGTAGCACGTTAGATAGAAGATGCTCCATACGAGGAAGGAGCAAATCCTATGGTAGAAATGGAATGAAATCTGGAAGTGATTACTTGAGGGATTCCAGAATATGTGACTATAGATGACGTACTGCTACAGTACCATAGGCATACCTTAAGAGTGTTTGCGAGACTGCGTCAGTTATTAGGCTGAGTGATCAGAGCGGCCTCATGTAATCGCGAGCATCAAGTGGGCGAATATCCTTTTCTAGTCATGTTTTTTTGCACTATCGTAGGCTTTGAAAGCCATGTGTCCCAGAATACTTATTTTTTGAGATTTTGATGAACAAAATTTGACAGACAAGATATATATATATATCTATATCTATCTATATATATATATATATATATATATATATATATATATATATATATATATGATATATATAGTATATATGTTTCTATTGTCTACTTATTTGTCCATATATCATGATGATGTGATCGGTTTTTTATAAGTGACACAAATTCCTATCTAAAACATAATTTGCTAATGCATATGTTAGTGTATTCAAATTTCGTGGAATGTGTTGATATGTGATATAATCAAAATTTCTTTCCAGTAATCAAACACGTAGATACATACACAATATTTGTGGATTTCTTACTAAGTATTGACTATTCAATTGTAGCACAATGAGTTGTGAATCTAACTTAATGACTAAATTTCTAATTCCGAGAGCAACTGCTTCTGATAATAGTTCAATAACTGCATCATACTCGACAAAATTATTAGTTGTTCCTCCCAGGAAAATACCTTGTAAATTAATCAACTTGCCATCATGGGTGAAGAGTGCCCAAGCTATGGAGGATAAGTTCCGTGTGCCATGACAAACATCATCACAAAAACAAACATAATGGTTTGACGACATCTGCGAACCGAGTGGAACACAAGGTAAGCAGAGGAAACATGTCTGCAAATCAAACAATCACACCAAAAAATAAAAAATGCACTCCAATGAATTCACACACTAATGTACAAAAGTAATTACACAAAACTCACGCATAATACTTTTTCAGATAGAGCTCGTTGCGAGGCTTTGATAATGCATTACCTTCGTAGTCAACCAACTCATAGGCACCTTTTTGCAAGACACATTTAACGATGTATGGCCCATGCCACATAGGTTCGAACTTCCCAGCTCCCAACTTATTGTTGGCTTGGTCATATAACAAGACCAAGTCACTTTTAATGAAAACTCGTGGAGAAAGAGTTTGATCATAATGAGATTTAACTCATTTTTTTGTGCTGCGATCACCATTACAATGATACGACGGGTCTCATTAGGCCTCTCGAGATAAAGTAACCACTCCTCTTCAGGTGAGGTATCAGGGAGTAGCTCAATAACTAGTTTTAATGAAGGAATTTCACACTCAATCGGGAGTGTCACCTCTAAACCATATACCAATTGGAATGGAGTGAAACTAGTAGCTGTCTTAGCTGAGGTTTGGTAAGCCCAAAGATCTGAGAATAACATGAGATGCCCATCTTTTTTATGCTTCCCAGTGGCACGTTGAAGCATAGTAATTAAGGCTTTATTAATCACTTCAACTTAGCCATTGGCCTGTGGGTAGTAAGGAGTTGAGCTATCATGGTGAAGATCAAACTGAGCAGTAAGCTTTGCCATCATGTATTGACAAAAATGTGATTTGTGATCAGTGAAAATGGCTTGAGGGATGCCAAAACGAACTATGACATGGTTAAAGAGGAACTGAGAAACAGTGATACCGTCAACATTATATGTGGGCATCAGATCGGTTCATTTAGTAAAATAGCGACGACGATGATGATATAGCCTTGCCCCTTGGCCAAGCGAGGGTTACATGTCATGAAATCTATTCCCCATTTATAAAAGGGGCCAACAATAACAACTAGGTGTAATGGTGTTGGTGGGGTGCACTGTTTGTGGTTATAAATTTGACATTCATGGCACTTTTGGACTAGTAGAATGTAATCTTTGAAGATAGAAGGCAAAAAATAACCGGCGCGAAGGATCTTCTGAGTAGTGGCATAGCGTGACATGTTACTGCCACATGCCTAGGAGTGGTATTTATTCAAGACTCGTTCAACCTCTTCAAGTGTTAGACATCTGCGAAGAACATAATCAACACCGACTCGGTACAACGTATCACCAATAATCCGACAAGGTTGAGACTGATGTTGGATGTATCGATCAGATCGAGACAACTTGGATCAGAAATTTTGGGTTTGAAGATAAACAATAATATCTCCGTACCACAGGTTGAGAGTGTCGATGAGAAACAAAGTTTCATCAGGAATCAACTCAGTAAAATCAATGTAGGTATTTGTAGAAGGAAGGGTGCAGATCAATTCGGCAAAAACGAGTGACTTCTTTAATTTGCTGGTAGTGAACTCCAAATCAAACTCTTACAGGATAATAATCCATTTAGAGTGTTCCCCCCAAGAAATTAATGAGTCAGAATATAAGTCATGGGGTTACAGTCATAAATAACTTTGGTCTTCCGTAGAAGAATATAATGGTGAAATATTTGAACAACATGGACTACTACTAAGGCAAGTTTTTCGACATGAGCATATCAAGTTTCTGTATCAATAAGATTTCGACTTAAATAATAAACCACGTGTTCATTGCCATCGTCATCATCTTGGACCAACACCATAGCTATGGTAATGTTAGCTGCGGCCAAGTACAGAAAATAATCATGGTGGTAGTCCGACGGATGCAATAAAGGAGCATTGATGAGTGTTTTCTTTAAAGCATCGAAATATTTTTGGGCAATTTCATCCCAAATGAATGGGATCCCTTTCTTAAGCAAGTGATTAAAACCCTTGGCAAGCTTAGCGTAATTAGGGACAAAGCAACGAAGAAAATTGGCCTTCCCTTGCAAACTCTGCAATTGGTGCAGTGATGAAGGAGAGGGTAAATTTACAATAGCCTCAAATTTCAAAGGATCGATTCAAATGCCTTCTTTGGACACAACAAAGCCCAAGAGCTGACCAGATTCCACGCAGAAGACACATTTATGCGGATTAAGATGGATATTATTGTGTTGGCAATGTAGAAAGATTGCTCGAAGGTGGTCCGAATGGTCATGAAGCTTAGCAAAATGAGTTGTTAAGTCATCTAGATAAGGTTGAACAATGTGTTTAATATCATGAAAGGCATATGACATTTCTCTTTGGAAGGTAGCAACAACGTTTGTGAGATCGAACGAGCTTCTTATAAGCAAAAGTCTCCCATGGATAGATGAAATTAGTCTTGTGTTGATCAACGGTAATATGTTAATCTGGTTATAACCAGAAAAACCATCCATAAAAGAGAATATCTCAATCCCAACGCACTCATCAATGATTTGATCAATAAAGGGAGTGAGATAGTTATCTTTAGGGCATGCACGATTGATGTCACGGTAATCAACACAAACTCGGATTGTTCCCTGCTTTTTAGTAACACGTACGATATTAGAGACCCAATATGTCAATGGGATAGGGTAGATAAAGCCAACTTTTAGAATTTTTTCAACTTCTCTCTTAATAGCAGCGACATTTTTGGGATGCACTAGACAAAACTATTGAAGAACGAGATTCGCATTAGGATACGTGGGTATTTCGTGCACCACTATAGATGGATCAATACCAGGCATTTCCTCATATGACCAAGCAAATATATCGCAAAATTCTTTAAAAAAGGCAATGTAAACCCTGACCTCATTAGGAGAACATGAAACCCCGATGTGAATGTTCTTGACAATTCTAGGTTTAACAAAAATGTTGATGGGCATGGCTGTAGTAATATTTCCCATATTACCTTCGGAAAACTTTGTGCACCAAAACAGGTGTTTGAAGTGGATGCATTGGGTTATGAGAAACAAAAGCCTTAAGACACGAAGGAATCCCGCTAAGACTTGGAAGAAATGAGGAACGATGATGGGCATAATTCTAAGGAGTTTCGTTAAGAGACATAACCTCAAAAATACTCTCGTCAGTGGGGAATATCTCGTTCAAGGGATCCGACGAATCCAAATGATCCATCATATTTTGCTTACAGATGCATCAAAATTACATGAAACAGAGCTTATAAACCATGGAAATTAAAAGAACATAAAACAATGTGGAAATAACACGATAAGCAAGAAACCATGACACAAAGATTTGATTACAGAGTTCACCCAATTTGGATTACGTCTCTGGGCCCTGCTCAATAGTGGGGAGGCCTTCATTCATTAAGTGGCATAAAAAGAGATAAAAGAACAAGCAAAATTATTTATAATCCTTATACCTCCAATTTGGAAGATGGACGAATTATGGAGAGCCCAAATTCAGAAAAAGGTAGTACCACTGAAATCCTAGCAAAATATCGTGAAAAAACGCCTATTTGAACTCCCAATTTGGATAATCGGGCCTTCTGCACCTTCTCAGAACCCCCCTGCTGCTTAAGGTGAGGTGTCGACTTACTGCCAGGTCAGGGTCTACTGCACACAATACTTATGAACTATACTGCCAATCCTCTCTGCCTTCCTCCGACATGAATGGAATTTTATATAAGCATGGTGGAAAATCCCCCAATACCTGGGCAGTTCCAAATGATAGACCAAGTTATGTAGACGGGTGTTTGCCAATAGAGGTTTATGGGCCCTTGAATAGTATGCGGAAACAACCCTTACGAACATGGCGAAACTCCCTTAACTACTTTAATCATGAAATTACCTTAAATCGTCATCTTTATTGACACTGCTAACCCATTTCCATTTCCAATCGATAGACAAACCAACCCACACATCAAGCGCTCCACGAGAACCACGAACTCACTAAGATTATTAAACACGATGTATAAAATATCAAGTCCGGGGCCCCATCACAAATCACAATCCGCGTCTTCCATCGGTGTATAGACCCAAACATGCATTCTGCGATAACAACGAACCCGCCAGGATTATTAAAAATAGTCCATAAAATATTAGGTTTGAAGCCCCATCACAAATCGTAGTCAGTGGAAACCAGGGTCGTACAATACCCGATTGCTCCCACTATGATCTGCGATTGCGATTTGATTGCACATAAACCTCGGGTCAATTTTCCTTAAGCCTCGACTTTTTCTTGCTGTGATATGTGATATGTAGGACTAATGACAGCCTGCCACTTGGTGCTTCCCCATTCACTAAGAGTGTCTACCATGTCACCCCTCCTGCCACTTGGACAAGTCAAACATAAATTTTGACTTTCTCTAACTTCTTCGTATGAACTCGGATTCGAGTTTTGTTCACACAGTTGGAATCAGGATTATGAGCACTTCGATCCGATGCTAAGTTTATCCAGATTCTGCCACTTTGAGTTTTGAGCCTTTTACCATGCCACTGGTACTTTCTGAAGATCCACCTGGATCAATCCTCCCCACTAAGATCTTTTGGACTACCAAAATCCTTTTGAGTCATTTGGAAAGTGAGGAAATTTCTCCCTCACTTTCTCTTTCTTCATCTGTTGGTACCATTTCATTGCCATCCTTTTCTTCTAGAAATCCATCATTTGTCTATCTTTTTCTCCCATAAACCCCTCATATCCATCGAAATTGATTAATCAATAACATTATAGTTGTTAATTTACTTTAAATTTAATTTGTGAATTTTTATGTTAAAAATTAGGAATTTTCAACAAAAAAATTACAGGATGTCATGAATTCCTGTAAATGGTTTACGATGTGACACGTGGCATAGCAAGAAAATCAAACCAAAGGATAGGAATGTGATCTGGAATGTACATGCATGGTGAAAAATCGATTCAACAGCAAATCTAACGCTCCTGGATACATGGTCAATGCTGGTCAAACCCAACCTTTTTGGTCACAAAGGCAGCAAAAAGCCATAGTTTCCCAAATTGGTTTCGTTTTGCTTTTGGAAATCGGTTTAGATTAGAAAGGACAAAAATCACCCTTTTGTAAAAGCAGAAACATCTGCATAATGTATGTACATTCAAATTAGATAGGAGACAAGCAGATAAAGACTGTGTATTGTATTGTTTCCAAAACGATTAGCTCTGTGTATTGTTCCAGAACATGACTCTTGTATGTGATTTCAATATTTAGAACTTAATTACAGTCACCGATTTATTCCTACAGTACTTATGCGTTAACATTCTCATTGCTTGAAGTTTCTTAAGTGTTCCATTGAAGCGTGTACAAGCCCTACATGGAAATTGGTATACTGTTAATCTCATTTCCATAGTCTTTTCGAATTTGAATAGTGTGCTTAGTGTTTGATGTCATTTCCTTGTCTGTGAGTTTGTCGATTTGATTAGAAATTCTTGCAAATGATATTCATGGTGATAGCTTGAGAATTTGATTGCTAGATCATTGAAAAATATCTTGTAAAGGATTTGATTGATCATTAGATTTCAAAGCATCTCTGTGAACTCTGTTTTCATGCATTTAAAATTTCAGTCTGATTTTGATTTTCATGAATGCTTAGTGTGTTAGATGGAAAGAGCTTTTGTGTATAATATCCTTGTAAGAGGGTTGAAAACTCCGTCTAGCAATATGTTGTATCTTTAGGAAAGTTAGATAAATTAGGTGATCTGAGTGTTAAGGTGAGAGGAAACATATTTCAACCTCCTGTAAAGGAGTGCTGTAGCTTGTCACAGTAGACACTTAGTTAGGGATCCTTTTATGTATATAGACTTTAGACATGTGCCTCTAAGTTTACCTACCTTGGTTGATATTAAATCTAGTCTAATCTAGCACCCTAGATTGGCCACTACATTTTGGTGCCATTGCCGGGGAGGTGCAGTTAGAGGATTTCGAAAAAAAAACAAAATATAAAAAAATTTAATAAACAAAAACAAACAAAAACACAACATAGATTTTATTTTAATTGTCATTTTAGAAGTCATGTTTGCTTATGCCTAGATGTAGAGATAATAAAGGTAGATTCATAAAAACCCCCCATCCAAAAACTAACCTACTGCCAGGAGCAGACCCTTAGGGGAAAATTGAACACAACACCAGCTGAGGAAATCACCATACAAAAATTAGAGGATTAACACAAATCAGGCCAAAGACTTACACTTATTGAGAAACAAATCCTATTGGCACACGAATCACAGAAGACACATCTCCCTGAATCTTCTACAAAAAGAGAAAGTAGAAAAATAACTCAACAATCTCTAGAACAACTCTTTGGAACGAGTGACACTGAAAAAGCAATTAAATCACCAGAGAAATCTATAAAAATGGCTGAGGAAGGAGGAGGATCAGCAAGAAGACCCACTCCTGAACAACAACAAGATCAAAGAGAGGAGGAAGAGTCAACCTTTAAATTTTATATTCATGAACCAGAAGACAATCATGATGAGGAAAGAAAAATGAAAAACATACCTCCTTGTGTGTTACCAAACTTTTATGGCATGGCTTCAGAAGACCCAGATTCATTCTTGTTTGAGTTTGACATTGTATGTCGAACATATGGTTACACAGATGATGCCCATAGGCTTAGACTCTTCCCAGCAACATTAAGGGCATCAGCGCTAAGATGGTTCATGGGACTTGGTGAGCATGCAATAACTGATTGGGATGGCATGAGAAGAATATTCCTAAAGAAATACCAACCTTATTGTAGATCGAAAGATTCTAAAGATGATATCTTTAGGATGAATCAACAAGAGGATGAAAATCTAGAGGAGTACTTGGAACGATTTTCTTAAAATTTACAAAAATCAAAACATCGATCCATGACTCTTGATCTCATCCAAACAATATTTTTGAAGGGCATTCAAGAGGAATACTTAGATGATCTTAATTTGATGGGCAAACGTGATATTTCCACCTTACCTTTCGAAGAAATTGCTAATTTATGTGAAAAATATTCTAGGAGCAAAGCCAAAATTGGAAAGAGAACCATATCATCCAAAGCCACAAAATCTGCTTCAGCAAGTGTCATACGAGATGAAATAGGAAATTTGTTAGAGGAATTCAAAACAGATCTATTGAGTACCTTAGGAACTCAAATTGACACTCTTAAAGCTAAGAAAATACAAGAAGAGGAAGATCAAATGATGGTTGTCTTTTGTCCAAAATGCCGGAAGAAACATGCCTTAAAAGATTGCCCATTAGAAAACATTCAAGTTTGTGCCTTTTGTACTAAAAATCATGATATATTTCATTGCTCTAAAGTCAATTTTGCAGAATTGTAATGTGGCAGCTAATACAAATATGGAGAATGTGTATTTCATGGGCACAAAGAGACCATGGCAGCCAAGACCTCCACCTCAAGGTATGTTCCCAAACCAGAATTTTCAATTTCCTGCACATGATCAGATGTATGCTCAAAATTCGTGGAATGTACCCATGCCATGGCAGCACCAAAATTACCCACAACAACAATGGAGACCATCTCAGCAATACTCTCAACAATATCAACCATATCCTCAATCATACCAACCATATTTGCAGCCATATCAACAATATCATCAACCATATTCGCCATATCCTCAACCATATCAACAATATCCTCAGCAGCAAGTTGTTTACCCACATCAACCGCAACCCACTCAACAAGCATTTCTTGCTCCTCCACCAATAAATCCACCACAATTACAACTTCCATCTAACCAACAACCTCCTAGACCTACTCAAATCCCTGCTCAACCTGTACCGAACCCAAATAACAGAGCAGAGAGACCAGCTTACAATGTAGATGAGGGACCCTCATATCCCACATTACCCTTGCAAAATATCAATTTGAGGTCTGGTAAGGTACTTCACAAAGAATCTCCAGCAGCTGATAAACAAGAAGAAAACGAAGAAAATGAAAATGAAACTCCAATTCAAAGGAAACCAAATGATGACATCAAACACAAACAAATGCAACCGTTGCATCCACCCACCTTTCCAGACAGATTGGTCCAAACAAACTTCCCATGTCTATACCAC
>APFE031644242.1:79704-103764 GCA_000404065.3 Pinus taeda
ATTATGCCATCTATTTCATTAGTAAAAATCTAACACCTGCAGAATTAAACTACACAGTCACTGAAAAAGAAATGCTTGCAATCATACATGCTGTGAATAAATTCCGACATTATATAACTGATTATGAGGTTTTTGTACATACTGACCATTCTGCCATTAAGTATTTAATGAATAAACCAGTAACTAATGGCAGAGTTACCAGATGGCTGTTATTATTACAGGAATTTAACATGACAGTGTTAGATAGACCAGGTAAGGAGAATCAGGTGGCAGATTTTCTTTCTAGACTGCAAAATCCAGGTGAGGTTGTTTTGGTTGAAGATTATTTTCCAGATGAAAATTTATTTGCAATTTCAATAGTGAATCCTTGGTATGCCGACTTGGCCAACTATTTTTCCACAGGAAGAACACCTCCATATTTTACTCCAAAGGAAAAGAAGAGGCTAATCAAACAAAGTGCTCGATACTCATGGGTTAATGGAGATTTATTTTACATTGGTTATGATATGATTATTAGACGATATGTAAGAAATGATGAAATAATTGATATTTAAAATCTTGCCATGATGAACCATGTGGTGGGCATTTTGCAGGTAAAAGAATAACATTCAAGATTCTCAGTCTTGGATACTACTGGCCATCTATTTTTAAGGATTCCAAGAAGTATGTGAAGAGTTGTGATAGCTGTCAAATAATGGGTAGGCCAACAGCTACAGATGAAATGCCACTTCAGGCTCAAGTACACTTAGATCCATTTGAAAAATGGGCTCTAGATTTCATAGGATCCATCAATCCAACTTCCAAAGGTAAGAAGTACATCCTAGTATGTACTGAATACGTGACAAAATGGGCTGAAGCCAAAGCACTAGTCCGGGCAACTGAACAAACTGTGGTAAACTTCCTTTTTGAAGAAATTTTTGTAAGGTATGGAGTACCAAGGGAGATAGCGACAGATCAAGGTACTCAGTTTACTTCAAAGCTAGTTAAAGACATCACAGAAAAATATCAAATCAAGCACAGAAGAAGTACACCTTACCATCCACAGGCCAATGGCCAGGTGGAATCCACAAATAAAACATTGGAAGGAATTATCACTAAGACCATAGCAATGAACAAAAAGAATTGGGAAGAGAAGCTCAAAGATGCACTCTGGGCTTATAGAATCACGTGGAAGAACACTACAGGATTTACACCATATCATTTGGTGTATGGAAAAGAGGTAATGCTTCCTATTTAATTTCAAATACATACTTATAAGATGGCTGCAGATTTGGGAATTGATTTTAATGAAGCCCAACAAGAAAGAATTCAACACTTGAACCAGCTGGATGAAATGAGGCAGCAAGCAGAGGAGACAACACTCCTAATGCATAAACAAAAAAAAGAAACAGTTCAAAGAAGGAGACTGGGCTTTACTCTTTGACTCTAAATTCAGAGATCATAAAGCCAAATTTACCACACATTGGATGGGCCCATATGAAATAGTTCAAGTTTAATGAGAATGGGTCAGTCAAGTCTTATTACCATTGATGGAGAAGGTCACCCATTTCTTTTCAAATGGCCAAGGTTGAAACTCTATCATAGGCCCATCCCAAGGAGGATTTTCTTCAAACTGTATCTCAGCAAAGGGAGGTTGAGATATTGCAGCCTTCAACTGTGATATCTCTACTTAGTTTCATTTAATTTCATTAATATATATATATAATATATATATATATTATATAATATATATATATAAGTTAAAAAATAAAATAAAATATAATAATGGTTTAGATGTGAAAACTAGACTCTGGTACACTCTAACCCAGAATTCTTACTTGAAAACCAATTCTTTGGCTGGTAAGAATTCCTTGTTCTATTTGTTTACTGTTTGATTCATCGATTCAATAATGACTTGAGGACAAGTCAAAGCTTTAGTGGGGGAGAAGCATAAGCATTTTTGTTTTCCTTATCTCATCTCCTCATTGTAAATTCTCAAAGAGTTTGTTTCAGCACTCCAGTATTGCAATAAAGAAGTTTTTATCTTTGTTCTAATCAGAGGGACCTGTTCAAGCAATATGTAGTGGGACCTGTTCAGAAGACTTTGGTACCAGCACCAATATTAGAGGGACCTGTTCAACAAACATCAAAGGGACCTGTTAAAGACTGCTATCTCAAGCTACTTCAGCGAAGCTTCAACAAAGTTTCAACATAGTTTCAAAGGTTGCTTATCACCGAGGCTCCATCAACACCAAAGATCAAGGAAGTTGCACACACATAGTTCTTTTTCAGATTTCAAAGAAGCTGCACAAACATTATCTAGATCTCAGAGGGATCTGTTGTATCCAAATTCATCTCAGAAGGGACCTGTTATGGACAGTGAAGATTAGTCATATTTGGACAATAAAGATCAGTCCTACCTATGCATGCAAACTCAACTCTTGATCAACCAACACATTGTAATGTATTGTTGTAATTTTTATTTTTAACATTTAAAATTCTTGGATTATTTTAGTGTTAAATATGATGATTGTGATTTCTTATGATCAATTTCAAAAACGTCCCTATACCCATCATCCTTGTCACATTCCTAACCACTATCATTTCCCAATACACTCTAGCCTATCACCATACTCCTCCTACGATTTTTAAATCTTCTCCTACACCGCCCTTCAAACCTTGCTATTAACTCCTCATTCTTGAATCGGCCAACAAACCTTATCATCGGTCCAACATTTTCCTAATCGGCCAAGTACCAACGAGCAATGAACAGGTGGTGAATCATTGGAGAGCCAAGTGTTAAACAATTTCATTCATTTTTTTTTGAATCAGCCAAGTTATAACACGATCCTTTGACCCATGTCGACTCATGCAAACAACTATCCGTTATCATCACTCCATCACTCCATATATGCTTACGGCGTCCTCATGATGGTACCTATACAACCCAGTACAACTCCTCTATCTTTGTAATATGAATGCGCTTTGCATTATCATTATAGTAAATTAGGTCGGTTGTTAAGTTTCATTCCATTCTCAGTTTGTAAAAAGGGTGTTACCATATTAGTAATTCAAACGCTGTGATTTCAAAGAAGGCCGAGAACAACAGGTGCTACGAAGGGAGAGCATAGTAATTGGGCTCACAAGTTTCCACCTCTGCCATAATCTGAGGACATTCATCCGGTCGCTACCTAAGCCATTGAAGAAGGAGACCCCGAGAACAGAGGGCGCTACCAGATCGGTTGAGTGGAGCGCAAAACAGAGGTAACAAATCAAGATACCCTTGTTGAATTATTAAGCATAAATGAAGAGGGTTAGAATAGGAGTTTCTTTGTCAAAATGACTAAGCAGAGCCTAATACATTTTATAGTTCCCAGTATCATGATGACTGTATTACAATTTTAAGGGAAAAGCAATGTTTACCCTTCCTAGAGAAGTTTAATGGGAACAATGAATAAGTAACTAAGCAGTTTGCATTTACATTTAATGGAGAGAAAGCATTGATAGGCAGCTTCTCTTTTAGGATTTCAGAGGACAACATAGCACAAACCTTGGGAATCAGCCTAGAAGGAGAAAAATATTTCAAAACAAAATTCAAGGAAAAATCATGTACCCAATTCATGTCTAGGTCGAGGGTTTCCTTTGTTAACTGGAAAAAGGGTGTCCCTAGAAGCTGGCTGATGCACCCATGGGATGAAATGGTGTATATTATTCAGAAATTTGTTACGTGTGAGGGTCGTTACAGCATAGTCTATCTATACCACATCAAACTCCTGTTGCACCTAAAAGGGCAATGCACCATTAGTCTACCCTATTTCCTCTTACAGAGTTTGACTAAGATGTCAAAAACTATTCAAAAGCAAAAGGGTAATGAGGATAAAAGCTTGTATCATTTTGGGTTAATTAAAATTCTAATTGAATTTGAAGTGCAGAGGAGGGGAAAAACATGGAAGGAATTTTTGGTTGCTAATCAAATCAAAGATGGAGAAGATGAACAAGAACAACAAGAGCACTCGGGATTTACGCTTGACATTGATGAGGAAATCCCTGTGCGCAAGTCAAGCAATATCCCTCCACATAGCAGTAGTGTAAGGACAAGAAAGATAAGGCACGAAGCTGCCCAGAAAATTGAGCAAGACAAAATTTTCACTACATATACAAGAAGATCGAGGAGAATACAAAAGACACAAACACAAGAAGATTAACCATAGTCAAATGCACATGCACCGATGGACATTGAGAGCAGTGCTCATTCACAGCTTGGACTGGAAGCCGAAATGGAAGTTGAGAGTAACAACAGACAAGGGAAAGAGTCACCACTTGCAAACAAGAAATAAAGGAGGTTAGAAAAACAAATTGAAAAGCTAAAAGAAGAACTGATGGAGGCCAACATGCTAGAGAAGGTCATCATGAAGGAGAATGAAATGTTGAGAGCTCAGAGCAAGAAGACTCAACAGAAAAATGAGAAGCTAAAGGAGCAAATCAAAGAACTCAAGGCTGAACAAACCGACATTTGCAAGTGGGCAACCAAATGGTATACTCAAAAGAAAGCTCTCAAAGAGAACTAAAAGAATTTGAAACATGAGCTCCACATTCAGAAGGATGCCCAAGCTCAGAAGAATATAGATGCATTGTTACAAGCAGCAGAGGCACATGCAAGAATAGAGTATAAAGGAAGCACATCAGGATTAGCATGAGGACATGCTAAATCATTGAGCTTGGGGGAGATGTTGGTACCATTTCATTGCCATCCTTTTCTTCTAGAAATCCATCATTTGTCTATCTTTTTCTCCCATAAACCCCTCATATCCATTGAAATTGATTAATCAATAGCATTATAGTTGTTAATTTACATTAAATTTAATTTGTGATTTTTTATGTTAAAAATTAGGAATTTTCAACAAAAAAAATTACAGGATGTCATGACTTCCTGTAAATGGTTTATGATGTGACACGTGGCATGGCATGCAAATCAAAACAAAGGATGGGAACGTGATCTGGAATGTACATGCATGGTGAAAAATCGATTCAGCAACAAATCTAACGCTCCTGGATACATGGTCAATGCTGGTCAAACCCAACCATTTTGGTCACAAAGGCAGCAAAAAGCCATAGTTTCCCAAACTGATTTCGTTTTGCTTTTGGAAATCGGTTTAGATTAGAAAGGACAAGAATCACTCTTTTGTAAAAGCAGAAACATCTGCATAATGTATGTACATTCGATTTATATAAGAGACAAGCAAATAAAGGCTGCGTATTGTATTGTTTCCAGAACGATTATCTCTGTGTATTGTTCCAGAACACGGCTCTTGTATGTGATTTCAATCTTCAGAACTTAATTACAGTCATCGATTTATTCCTACAGTCTTATGCGTTAACATTCTCATTGCTTGAAGTTTCTTAAGTGTGCCATTGAAGCGTCGATGGGCCCTACGTGGAAATTGGTATACTGTTAATTTCATTTCCATAGTGTTTTCGAATTTGAATAATGTGCATAGTGTTTAATGTCATTTCCTTGTCTGTGAGTTTATCGATTTGATTAGAAATTCTTGCAAATGATATTCATGGTGATAGCTTGAGAATTTGATTGCTAGATCATTGAACAATATCTTGTAAAAGATTTGATCGGTCATTAGATTTCAAAGCATCTTTGTGAACTCCGTTTTCATGCATTTAAAATTTCAGTGTGCTTTTGATTTTCATGAATGCTTAGTGTGTTAGCTGGAAAGAGATTTTGTGTATAATATCCTTGTAAGAGGGTTTAAAAATCAGTCTAGCAATATGCTGTATCTTTAGGATAGTTATATAAATTAGGTGATCTGAGTGTGAAGGTGAGAGGAAACATATTTCAACCTCTTGTAAAGGAGTGCTGTAGCCTGTCATAGTAGACGCTTAGTTAGGGATCCTTTTATGTCTATAGACTTTAGACACGTGCCTCTAAGTTTACCTACCTTGGTTGATATTAAATCCAGTCTAATATAGCACCCTAGATTGGCCACTACATCATCCATCGAGCTTTACTCGAATGCATTCCTTTGAAGCCAACACGAATGTACTCCACATCTCCCCGTCGTGAAGTTCTAGTTTTCCTGTCGAGTATGATTTCTTCAGGAAAATTATCTAGATACTCTGGTGCAAAATCATCCACTGTAGGAATCTTGCAACCTCTTCTATATCCATAATCAATGGAGGTTCATAAAGCTTTATGTTTTCAACATTTATCATTGAGTACATTTTCATATAAGCAGGCGAGTCAAGACAAAAAGCATTGTCTCCAATTTTTTCCACTATGGTGAAGGGACCATATCGAATGGGTCTCAATTTCTTCCCTTCACCCTTCATTCTGTACTTTCTGATGTGGAGCCATATCTTGGCCCCAACTTGAAACTGATGGTCAACTCAATGCTTATCATGTTGAGCATTATATCGAGGCTCACTCTTCTCCAACTGCTCCTGTACTACCTGATGAATCACCTGTATCCGCTGAATAAACTTCCATTCTTTGTCCCTATCATCTCGTCCATTGCCATCTTCATCTTTCCCAAATACCATGTTTGAGGGATCCCTTGGTAGATAACCAAAACATCTCTCGAACGGTGATCTCTGTGTGGATGAATGTGTTGCTCGATTGTATGCATGCTGCACATAAGGAAGCTTCTCATCCCACAACTTGGAATGTTTTCCACAATAGCCTCGTAATAAGTGTACCACGGTGCAGTTGACGACCTCTGTCTTCCCATCGATCTATGGATGAAATATCGTACTTCTTCTTAGCTTAGTGTCCATCATTCTCCAAAAGCTGGTCCAAAAATCTCCAAGAAAGCGAGAGTCTCGATCTAACACAATAAATGTGGGCAACCCAAAATGGATCCAAACATGTTGAAAGAAAAGATAAGTAGTCTACTCAGTAGTGAACTTTTTTTTACTAGGCATTAAAATACAAATTTTACGAAAACGATCCACAACGACATACAAATAGTCGTGACCTTTCCTAGACATAGGAAAACCTCCTACAAAATCCATGGACACACTTTCCCATGTTTGACTCAGAATAGGGAGTGGTGTGTAGAGCCCAAGTTTTTTATTAGAGGGCTTTGAAACAAAATAAAACACACACCCCTTTAAAAGTGAGTCACAATGTTTTTCATATGAGGCCAAAAACAAAACCTTTGTAAATGACATAAAGTTTTTTCAACCCCAAAATGACCAGACACCAGAGAGGTATGACCCTCTCGGATTACATGTACCCTTTCATCAATGGGTATGCATAGTTTTCCAAGGTGCTACAATAGTTTTCCCTGCAAATAATAATTTTCCACCTGCGATCCACAAGTCAGGTTTGCATAAATCTCTTTAAAATCATCATCGTTAGCATATTGTTCAACATAAATTTCTAAAGGTAAGGAAACATTCATAAAACTACAGATGGAGAATTAGGAGGGCGAGAAAGCATATATGCTACTTTGTTTCCAGAGCCCTTCTTATATTTTATTACCAGATGAAACTGTTGGAGGAATCCCATCCATTTGAAATAATGGGCTTACTGAAGCTTGCTCTGTGATTGATAGTACTGCAAGGGCTGATGATCTGTATGGATGATGGTCTCCTTTCCGATCATATAATGTTTCCAATTTTTACACTCTGAACCAAGGTGTACAACTCCCTTTCATATGTGGGATAATTCACAACAGCCTAAGGGAAATTCTCTTAATGGTAACATATAGGCTTCCTTTGCTGCATCAATACAATGCCTATGGCATATCCTATGGCATCTGTTTCAATCTCAAAATGTTGTTAAAGGTTTGGTAAGGCTAACATCGATGATGTGATGATCTTCTCTTTCAGTGTGTTGAAGGATTTATGTTGCTTCCCTCCCCACTGAAAGGCCTGATTCACACTTGTCAATGCGTGTAAGGGGGTTGTGATAACAAAGAAGTTCACATTGAACCTTCTCCAATACTGTACCGCACCCAAAAATCTTCAGACCTCTGTAAAATTTGTGGGCTCAAGCCACTTCATAATTGCTTCTACTTTAGAGGGATCTATTTTCAAGTGCCCATTACCGACTATGTGACCTAAATAAAGCAGAGATGTCTTCCCAAACTCACACTTTGACAACTTCACATACAATTTTTTTTTTTTTTTTGTTCCAGAACATCAAGCACCTTCTTCACTTCACATACATGTTCATCCCATGTCCTACTATAATCAAGAATATCTTTGAGATATACAAGCACAAAATTATCAAGAAAAGGCCTAAATAGATCATTCATTACCGTCATAAATGTGGTCAGAGCATTGCACATTCCCGATGGCATCACCATCCATTCGAAAAACCCCTTTTTGGTTTTGAATGCAGTCTTCCAAATTGCTTGTTCTACAACTCTAACCTGGTGATATCCACTACACAAATCTAGTTTTGTAAAGTAGACAACATTCTTCAACTAATCTAATAATTCATCAATGCAAGGGAGAGGGTATCAATTCTTCATCGTAATTTTGTTTAGGGCCCTGTAGTCTACGCACATTATCCATGTGTCATCTTTCTCTGGAACCAACACGATAGCGCACAGAGAAGAAATCGCTCTGATGACCCCTTGATTTAGCAATTCCTGCACTTGTTTCTTGATCTCCTCCATCTCTATAGAAGCCATATTGTACATGACATTATTCAGTAAAGCAGCATCCTATTGTAAATGGATCTCATGTTGGATTTCCCGTTTTGGGGGCAATCCTCTCGGTTCCTGAAACAATCCACCATAGTTAGAAATAATTTCAAACAATTATTTCTTATGATCAGGATCACAACCTTTGAAAGCGTCAGCCGTCTTGGCCTCTTTTGCTCTCACTACCATGAGCATGCATACTTTACTGGAATTAACCAGTCGTTTAATCTGTCCTGCACTTACAAGGCTAGCACTAAGTTTCGTAAGGTGAGCTTTGACTATATATTCTAACCCATCCTTTGTGAGGTGGTATTTATTTTCGTGTTGAAATAAAACCTCCTTTCTGTCATAGATATGGACTTCCCAAGATAATTTCACAAATATAATTAGGCACAACATCTAACTCTACCTCATCAACTAATTTGGAAGTTGTAACAAATCTGGCCCTACACTGCTTGGTTACTTGTAATTTTTCTTTATTACTTATCCAAGCAAGCGGGTATGGAATCGGATGAGGCTTAGTTTTGAGGCCTAACTTTTTCACTAAGGGCTTTGAGACAAAATTTGCTTGGGAACCTAAATCGAACAAAGTTTCCACCTTTGTGTGTTTTATAATAAATCTAATATGGAATAATTCAATTCTCTTTCGCTCATTACTTATAGGCTCATTCAAATAACTAGTACTTGCAATTGAACCAAAACTATTATTAACAAAAGGAGTACCTCTTGCACCCATGACTGTAATTAACGTCTCATCACTAGAATCTAATCTAAGGTCCTGTTGCATTGTTGCCACTGTCTTCTGCTTTCCCTTTCTACTAAATCTCTTTGGTCTTAGCTTTGAATGTAGCTTCCAACAATGGTCCTCATCATGACCTTTTGTCTTGCAATACGTGCAAGATGGTGTTTTTCCGTCCTCTTTCTTGGCTGCGACAATCTTCTTAGCCTTCCCCTTGCCTTTCTTCTGGAATTTTCCATGCTAAGGGTTGAACGATGTTTTCTTGGCTTGATCATCTCTATCATTCTTGGCTCGTCTTTCAAGATGAATCACCTTTATGCTGGACGCATCAATCGTAGTAGGCTCGAACAATAACAATGAGTATCTTATGTAACTATGTAGCACACCAACATACTTAGTTACAGTCTCGGGCGAACCTAATGAGATTCCCAAATTCAATGCTTGTTTCCGAAATTCTTGAGTGAAGCTTTGCACATTTTGGCCTTTACCTTACCTTAGATATTGCCATTCCATTAGTGCCTTTTGTTTATAACCCAAAGGGTAAAATTGGTCTTTCAATGCAAAAATAAAACTAGACCAAGAGGAAAGAATGTTACCCCGACTTTTTGCTGCTCTTCTGCAACTTGCTTTCCAACCAAACGAGAGAAGTGTCACTTAGCTGAAGAGATGCTAATTGGACCTTTGCCTCATCTTCTTTGATCTGTTGGATCCGATAATAAACCTCTATTTGTCTTATCCAATTATTAAGTTTTTCTGCACTACACTCTCCATTGTACATGGGAAGGTCAAACTTTACATCTAACTTGAATAATTGTGATTAGAGTGATGAGAATTATCAATTAAAGAAGGAGAGGGAGGAGGATCTTCTCCACCACCTTCATTATTTGCTGATTTATTATCATCAACACCTTCCTTCTTGTGCCCAAGTGCCTTCTCATACTCTGAAAACAATTTGTCCACTTTCTTTGCCATATTGTAGAATACCTTGTGGAAATTATATTCCTCTTCCCACAGAGCTTCTTCATTGGCCATGTTTCTCCTTTGTTGTCCACGTCTTGCTTCAAGATCAAAGGACTTAAGCATTCCTTCTCCTTTTCGCAGCTTGTTCCGAGTTAGCATATACTCATGCAATTCACATCAATAAGGACCTGCTCTGATACCAAACTTGATCGATGATATTTTTCTTATAGATGCATAAAAATTACATGAAACAGATCTTATCAACCATGGAACTTAAAAGCACATAAAACAATGAGGAAATAACACGATAAGAAAGAAACCATGACACAAAGATTTGATTACGGAGTTCACCCAATTTGGACTACGTCTCTGGGCCTTGATTAATGGTGGCGAGGCCTTCATTCATTAAGTGGCATAAAAAGAGATAAAAGTACAAGAAACATTCTTTACAATCCTTATACCTCCAAGCTAGAAGATGGACCAAGAATGGAGAGCCTAGCTTCAAAAACGGATAGTACCGCTGAAATCCTGGTGAAACATCAGGAAAAAATGCTTATTCGAACACCCAATTCAGATAATTGGGCCTTCTGCACCTTCTCGGAACCGCCTTGCTTCTCAAGATGAGGTCTGGAATTACTGCCAAGTCATGCTCTACTGCAGACAATAATTTTGAACTATACTGCCGGTCCCCTCTACCTTCCTTCGACATGAATGGTCCTTTATATAATCATGGCAGAAAATCCCTCAATACGCAGGTAGTTTCAAACGATAGACCAAGTTAAGAAGGTGGGCGTTTGCCAACAGAAGTTCTCGGGCCCCTAAATAGTACATGGTAACAACCCTTACGAACATGGCAAAACTCCCTTAACTAATTTGACCGTGCAATTATCTTAACCTGTTGACTTATCAATGCCGATAACCCATCGTTGTTCCTAATCTGCAGACATAACAACCCACACATCAAGTGCTCTACGAGAACCAAAAACCCACCGAGATTATTAAACACAATGTGTAAAATATCGGGGCCAGGGCCCCATCGCAAAGCCCAATTGATGTCTTCCATCGACGTATAGACCCAAACATGCATTCTGCGATAAAAACAAACCTGCCGGGATTATTAAACATAGTCCATAAAATATCGGGGCCGAAGCCCCATCGCATATCACAATTGGAAGAAACTAGGGTGGTACTTCATCCAACTACTCCCATTGCGATCTGCGATTGAGATTTGATCGCATTGCAACCTTGGGCCGATTTTCCTTAAGCCACGACTTCTTCTTGCTGCGATATGCGATATGTTGGACCAATGGTACCCTACCACTTGGCGCTTCCCCATTTGCTGAGAGTGTCTACCACGTCACTCCTCCTGCCACCTGGACAAGTCAAAAATGAACTTTGACTTGCTCTAACTTCTTCGTATGAACTCAGATTTGAGTGACGTTCACACCGTTGGAATCAGGATGACGAGCACTTTGATCCGATGCTAAGTTTATCTAGATTTTTCCACTTTGAGTTTTGAGCCTTTTACCATGCCACTGGTACTTTCTGAAGATCCACTTGGATCACCCAAGAAGAAAGGCAAGGAGATTGCAAATATATATCCAGGTGCATACTAAGAACAATATGAATTTCTGAAGCAACTGTTGAAGTCAAGACAATTTCTTGATAAGCTTGTTCTAAAGGACTTAGGAGCATAATGTCACCAAAATAATCAACCTAATCTGGAGTAGGGATGATCCATGGATCATTGGAGATAGAGATCATGTTGATCAATGAGACATGTAGAGGTGGGAGAGAAAAAATTCCCATTAAAGCAGAATCTTTGAAAAGACTTACCCCATGCTCTCATATGGAATATCGGTATTTCCCACATATGGGATGTTGCCATTCAAAGAACTGGAAGAGAAAAAAGAAAATTGATTGATGATGAAAATTTTCCGCTCATGATGAAAATGGAGCACCCGTAACAAAGAGGAAACCATACAAAACATGGCATGGGTCCAAATTCACCCAAGTAGAAGGTTGTAATTCAGATTCGAATCTACGATCTCTACTTCTAGCTCAACAATTTTCCCTTCCAAGGTGATGGGAAAACTTGTGAGAATATGATAAGGATGGGAGCCTCTTCCATCAAAGGCTTCTAAGGCATTTGAGGACTAGTTGAGAGGTGGAGAGTTGATGGCTTTCCAACAGGAAACATACATGATGCAGGTGGAAGCACCTTCATCAATGACAGTCCAATGAATCATCTTTCCTTTTATAATGACTTGAATCAAAAATGAAATTTGATGTGGAAGACGAGGAACATGGTTTTCTAGATCGAAAGTCATCAAGTTCGAATCGACAGGATCAATGCCTCCTATAGTAGACAATAATGATTTCCGCTATGTTGGACAAGTTTGGAGAACTTCCAAGGTAGACGTCACCAAGGGTGCTTGAGCTAAATCTTCGACAATATTGTAATGTTGAGCAGCTCTAACGTTTGGATTATAAGATGACTTCTGAAGCACACCTTTGGGAGGTGGTCGAATGATGGATTCATTATTAGGTCTCTCAATATGGAGAGGTCTAGAACTGGGTGGAGTGGAAGTAGAAGGTGTATCAATGGCTTCCACCATTTGCTTTTGAGGAGTTTGATAATCTTTCGACCAAGTGGCAACAAAGATAGGCGCTGTGCCACTCATCATTTAAACTTGAGAACCCGATGAGGCAAAGGATTATGGTTGGTGTACCAACTAAGTCTGGTGATATGGAAATGTCTCTTTCAATACAGTCAGGGCCCCTTTCAATAAATGACTAACTTTTGCACGTCAGGGACAATCCTTGGTGTAATGATCTTCCTCACAAATGAGGCAAGGATATTTTGGCTTACATTTGGAGGCATCATTAGTAGATGGCTTAGGAGGATCCTGTTTTGGGCTATCAAATTTTTCTTTACCTTTACCTTTCTTCTTAACTTTCGAGGCTTTGTTTGCTGCGGTAGACTGGATGACATTGAACTTGGAGGTTTTACTAGGATTCGATGGGTTTTTCGAAGGAGGAGTAGAACCAATATTCGAAACAGATTTTTTCTTCTAATAAGATTTAGCGAGAGTTTGAGATACTGATCCACTTAAACCATTAACATGTGGTACATTTGGATACTTCGAAGATGATGGATCCGTAGATGGCCTTGGAGCATCAAGCAAAATTTCATATAGGGTGCTAGATTTGGAATAAACCAAATCCAAATATTGGGCATGGGAAATGGCTTGATCCTCGGTAACACAACCACCCATTGTTATATGTGCAACAATTTTTTTTACGAATGACTTGGTGAACCATTTGGTCAACAACTCATCAGGGATTTCAAACTTGTTGAGGTGACGCCGACGTCTCCAATCATGGATGTGATCATGTACCAGTTTCATAATGAACCGGTAACTAGAAGTGGGTGAGGAAGGCCATAGCCAAAGAGTTGAAGTGTGCATAGGTACCTCAAGGCAACTCGATGTACCAGTTTACGCCAACACCTGTTAAGGTTCACTAAAATAGGCAAAGATGAACATAATCGTTAACGTAGGAAATCACTCGAAATTTTAGTGGGAACTGGAGGCCAATAAGGTGAATGAAGAATCAGATCATTAGTAAGCCTCGAGACATCAGGCAATTCCAATGTTTTTGGAAACGATAATTACAGATACCTTGACCATAAGGTGGATTATGCCCAGGGTAGGGTTGATATTGACCTTCCATAGGCCATTGATAACCATAAGGAGGATAAAAATTGTGCGCGACATATGGATTGTAAGGTTGCTACAACTGCTAACTTTGGTAATAAAGCTATTGGCTCTGCTACTGCAGGGGTTGTCCTTATGTCTACAAAGGTTGACCTTGTTGATATACGTGTTGGGGTGGCTGCTGCAAGGGATGACCTTGCTGCTGTAATGGTTTACCTTGAAGATACAAGGGTTGATTGGATTATTGGACAAACTGCATTTTCTGTTGCAAAGGATGTTGAAATTGCTGCAAATGTTGCCCCCGCTGCTGCAAAGGTTGCCCTTGCTGCTCTAAAGGTTGTTGAATAGTTCCTTGAGGAATCCCCTATTGGTACTGATAAGTTCCAATTGGGATTTGACCATATGCACTGAAATAAGATTTTGACCACGTTTCACATGAGGACGCATTTGTGGAACATAAGGTGGAATTTGCAGTGCTTGTGAACCATATGGAACATAAGACTGTTGGAGAGGTATCTGGGCCATATAAGGCCATTGATACGGGATATTACCTATCCTAGATGGAATAAATGAATCAATGGGATTAGGAATACCACTAACAGGTTGACTCACTCCAACCATGTGAGGTTGTGATCCATTCACATGGGTTCTACTTGAAACAAGAGGTATATTCAGATTTTCCCCCAAGGATATGAATGAAGCGGTGGTAAATTATCTCCACTTGATGGGGGGACCGAGGAACTTACAAAAGTATAAACCAAAACTGTCAGTTTCACCAGAATGGAAGGTTGAATTGACAATTATGGTTGTGATGGAATAGTCGATTGAATCAGAATTGAAGTAACAACAGTTTGTACAGGAATATGAGAGGTCAGGTTAGGAATAAATAGACCAGAAGTAGGCATAACATTTGATGAAAAAATTGGATTTTGGTATAATGAAGACACACTAGGAGTTCCCGAAACTAGTTGAGCCAAGGTTGCATTACGATGTGGAAAAGTAAGCCCATTATTCAAGGAGGTGGTTGTGATGGAACTGTTCCTTCATAAGGAAAGCCTTTCGGGGGAAAGTCATATTCAAGATCATTATCAACACCAGGAGTGTGAGTAGCGAATATTTTCAAAGGACCTTGAGGAGAGGTTGGAATCTCACCTTCTGAAGCCATAAATGGAAACAACTAGCGAGGAGGAATCCACGATGGATGAGGAGATGACTCCAAAGGAAAACCAGGTCGATTGTATGGAATATAAGGGTGTTTAGGAGATATAGCAAATGGATCAAAAAGCGGATTCAGAGGATATAAAGCAAACCTCTATGGGCTCTCAGGGGTTTCTGGATCAAATTCTTGAGACGACGGTGAGCCTTGAGGTGGAGGACAAGAAGCAAGGGGTTGGATACTTGGGACAATTCTAAGTTCAAAGCCTTGAACTTCAAGTGACTGTGAAAGTTCAGGGTGGAATCCTTGTGAAGACCCTTCAGTATCAGATGATGAAGAGGAACTGTGAGGGGAACACAATGGTTCAGCCACGATGGTTTTCTCTCAAGAGCAGAAGGAGAAGAGATGATTTTGTTGAGGGTTGCTTAAAATTAAAATTTACAAGGATTTAGTTTATGTGAGGCCAAGAGACAACTGCATGTGTTTGATATATTATAGTTGGCAGTTGATTTTATGACACGAAACAACAAATAAATAAAAAAGGGTAATGATAGGCAAGAGGGTTTACCAAGTAAGCGTGAACCGTTATATACACCTTCGCTGAAACCAAGGACTTGATGTACGATGATCGATCTCCCCGAATACTGTGTTCGATGTATCACGTTTACAATGCGACTGACTTGGTTACCTGTGGCTAAAGGATAGAAACCTAGTGGGGTCTCCCAATATACACTCAATGATACAAGGAGCACAAGTTCGTGTTAGCATTGTCTAATGCCTAACCGTTCGATGAGAGCGTCCCCTTATACTTGCCATACTGAAGTGCCTCCTATATACATGAAATTACTAGAGAACCTTCAATATAATTCCGTACTGGGATGACAATTCACCCTTGGGATATAATGCAGGAAATTGGTGACAACTGCTATGTTTAAAGACGCTGGAATGCATCTCTAGCAGAGACCTATAGATATTTGCGTTAGGTTACACATGCTCCTTAGGTTAATTGAGGTAAATTTTAAGTTTATCTTGAATTAGGTTCCAATTTGATGTCTCAACGTTGTTACCTAAATTCCTATGATGCAACTAAATGAGAAAAACGAAATCTTTTCATTCGATGAAGGTTAAACTAATGAAGGAAGAGAGGCAACCAAATAGTGCATCAATCAAGAAAAATGCATCAAAACATAACTCTTTAACTTTCCAATGCAAAATGTAAAAATGAAATCTAATTTTTCACTTTCACTAACAAATGCGATCCTATGAGAAACAAAAATCGTTTTTCTTTCACTAAGATGCACTAATCATTTTGTTATTTTCCTTTCACTTTGATTGAAAAATGCAAACTAATGCATAAGCAAAGGGAAAAATCAATACAAAACAACTAAAATGAAAATTTCATTCACTTTTTGGTTTTGAACACAAATTGTTTAAAAAATACTTAAATAAAGGAGTCCTTTCACTTTTCTTTTCGAAACAATGAAATCAAAACATGCACTCACTTTTAGTTCTACCAAAGAAAACAACTGTAATCTATGTTTGACAATGGAGGAAGAGCAATTTTCAAAGCACCAATATGACTTAATACTAATGAAAATAACTTCACAAACATGAACCGAAAGAAACTTGAAAATGGTTTCCTGACTGACAAGACTCCTAATTTTTCTCTATCCTCTGGGATCAATGCACCTATTAAAGGCAAAAGGGCAATGAAAGGCAAAGCAACACGACTGTAATTTGAAAATCAGCATTGGAAGAGCTTTTGTCAGAATAGAAAGCACTTTGGGTGAGAAAAATAAGGAAAAAATAAAAAATATTTAAGATCAGAGAAGGCTTAACACTCTCAAGAAAAAACTGATGACTACATAAATCTACAGTGATGCATACAAGCCAAGAAATCAACGGTTGGTCAAACTCATTAGAGAATCTAATCAAAGGAATGGTGGAAAGGTTATCTCTTCCCTAGTGGAGTCGCCATTTTGTTGTCTAGGTAAATCCTCTCTGTGGATAGAGACAATCCCTCTAGTGCAATGAGTGGGACTAGCAACCTACGTGACAATCTACAAGACACTTTCCTAAATTACAATCGAAATGAGAGAAGAGGATGGAGACCTACCCTATTATGATGCGATGATGTACTCCCTTGTTGAAGATCTAGATCACTCGCTCCTCAGGCTCAGCTCTACTGCTCACAAGATCAAAGGAACAAAAAAGAATACAAGTGCAACTATCATAATCGAATGTAATTCACTTAATAGATCAAGGAGCATTAAGATAAATGATGCATTAACACAAGCATTTATGGAAAGTGAACCAACAATTGTATATATTAATGAATACAAGAGGAAGCATACAACCAATCCTTCATGTCAATAAGCCCTCCTTGAGTAAATGTCCAAGTCCATGCTCAAGCTCTCCAAGCACTCCTTCTCCAAGCCAAATGAGTAGTATGTAGGCATTATCTCAGCATAAGGGTGCAAATAATTAGAGAAAAACCATTTGGGAATGGAGAGGATGAATATATATGCAAGGAGAGGGAGTTAGGATCTCTCCAAAGATAGGGGAAGACCCTCATATCAAGGAGGAAGCTTATAGGGATAAGATCAAAGGGAAATATTGGGAAATTTGACCACATCCACAATGAACAACCTCCATCTCATCATTCTGGAAGCCTCTAGATCATGAAGCTTCTTGTCCTCTTTCGGAAAACTTGCCTTTTAGGGATAAGCATGAATATCCAAGTAAGAAGCGTGCTGGCAGTGCGAGGCCAGTATAATGCAACCTGCCATCAGCACTAGTTGCTAGTGTCAAGGTTAAGCTAATTCTGAAATTAGGGTTTTATAGCTTACTTCTCGAGGGAAGGCTCAAGGCATGTTTTCATTAAGTCTTCAGGGAGGATCTGGACTAGATATCAGGATGGGTACACTGCATAATTTCCAAGTTTCGGGCACTCCGAGGTATGACACGGGGAAGCGTAGGAGGCGTGACAAAATACAGTGTAACAGTTTATTGGTATATATCTTCAATCTTTTGAAGCCTTTATATTTTTAGATCTTTACTTATTGTTGACCTTTTGCGATGAAGGAGCCTGCACTTCCAAACTACAAATGGAAGAATATAACACAAATCAAAAAAATGTTAACAATGTGAGAATAACCTATTAGGATAACAACTTGATCCAAAAATGGGAAATTTAATTTTGACTCAGTTTTTCTCCATTCTAGATGCTTCACCGATTTATCAATTTTCCATTTTTAACATGAAAATTGGTAATACAGTTCACATTCAATATTTAAAACTGACTCGGTTTTTCTCCATTCCAAATGCTTTACTTATTTCTCAATTTTCCTTTTTTCACATAAAAATTGGAAATATAATTCACATTCAACATTTAAAATTGATACTAGAAACAAGCACATAACGAGACAATACACAAACCAAATTGATAATCGAATTCACTAAATTCTATTTGCATCTTTAGGTTCAATTGAACAATGAACCACTCCTTTCTTTATTTGTCAAAGAGGGATTCTTATTTTACAAAAAGGGTTAAACTCTTCACATGTAAGCCTGCAACTTGCGTACTCTCCTTTACAAATGGCTAACAATCCACTAGAAAGACTGCAACTTGTTAATTCTCCTTTAAAAAGTGTGAATTTACAAGCAAGACTACGACTTAGTTACTCTCCTTCAAAGAGTTTTTATACCCACCCTTTTTCTTTTTACTTGTTTAAATAAGTCTCCATTTGAGAACTGCCTAAAGATATTAATGAGAAAATAACTCTCAATATCCCATAAATTAGGATGTAGGCACAATTCAAGGGATGGTTGAGGGAAAATCTCAACTATACCCACGAAAATATCAACTCTCAATGAATATTTCAACTTTCCATGAGACTCATATTTCCCTCGAGACTAGGTGTAGAATTTCCCTGTATATTCAAACTACATATTGTAATATGCTAAAACAATTGAGTTAATCTATTCTACTCATCAGCGGAAACAATAAACGATCGGTGAAATCAAGAAGCCTAAAAGAGAAATAATTCAATCAAAGATAACACAATAATTTTCTGGGGAAAGCCACAACTGAAAACCCTTGCTATTTGTATATTGCATTAATCAGAAAATATGAGAAGATTACAATGGGTTGCTCAAGCCCGAGCAACCTCTACACTATCTCAATCCATCTCAATCCTTCACAAACAAGCTCCAGCCAATACTTATCCAAATCTGCTACCTGCCAAGATCCTATTTACTTGCATAGTTTCATAGGGAATTAGCCCATATTTAATTGGGAAATTCCTCATCCATAACTGCACAATCCAACATAGGCCTTCCTTTGATTGCATGCACCACTTGTACAATTTGGATGATTATACAACTAATAGTACATTATCCCTGAATTCCAATCTCAGTTGGGCCTTTCTCTGATATGACATGCATGAGTTAATTATGATTGAATCTTTAGTTTACTGGTTGAGAAGTGCTAGCTACACCCCACTATTGCAGTTTACACCCCACTACTAGATCTCCCACTAATTCCTTCCTCAGTTAGAACTAGTTTAACTGAATTTAACTCAGTTAATCTAAATTAAATAATTAGAACTCAAAAGAACTCAACATGAGCCCCTAAAATTTAAGAACCACTCTACATGACTCTAGATAGACTTCCAACTCGAATTAACTGAGCCAACTAAGTCAAATCAAATTAGTTAACTATTACAAGTTGCTATGAGAATTAGAAATACAATTTAATTCCTAGTTTAATTCAAGCGCAAAATTAAATTAGGATTTTCTTGTTGCATTTTTTCAACACTCCATATCAATAAGAAAGGGATTATTTTCTATCCAGAACCTGCCTTTGTGAAACTTAAATTTTCATCTTGACAAAGCCTTTGTCAAAATATCTGCATCATGCTCCTCTGTAGGAATGTACTCCAGCAACATGATTCTCCTTTGCACACAATCTCGTAGATGGTGATACTAAATGTCAATATGCTTGGACTGATCATGAAGAATTGGATTCTCAGAGAGTTGGATACAACTCTGATTGTTACAGTAAATCAATGTAGTATCAATCTGTTGACAAAAATAACCAAACAAGGATCTTCCTCATCCAGATAGCCTCACAAGCTGCTTGACTAGTAGCCATGTACTCTGCTTTTGCTGAACTGAGTGCAACTGATCTCTGCTTCCTGTTGTACCAAGAAACTATTGCTGACCCCAAACTGAAGATTCCCCCTGATGCGCTCTTCCTGTCAGATGGACTCCCTTCCCAATATGCATATGAGAAGCCTTGAAGCTTCACTTCCTTTGTCCGTCTGTACCAAAGGCCAAATCGAGTAGTGCCTCTAAGGTATCTCAACACATGTTTAGCTACCTTCCAAAAGAGTTTGGTTGGTTTAACCATGGATTGACTAAGATGGTTAATTGCAAAACACATGTCTAGTCACGTGTTCACCAAATATATGTTATGAAACTAGCTCATAAAAAGATAGAAAAGATAGATCAACGCCTTAGAATTCAACCTCTCTGAGGGCGTAACCTCCTTTACATTACACAAATGAACAATTCTTGGATGATACAAATGACAAGATATCTTTTCTATATATAGGAGTCTAAGGAGTCATAATGTAATCAGAGCTGACATAACAATAATAATGTAAGGGCACAATAATAACAATAGTGGGCTTCTATGGGGTACAATAATAACAATATGGGGAATACAAGGGCACGACAATATAATAAGGGGCTTGTACTAATACCAATAAGGGGTTACACTAATAGTATACCTAACAATACATAAGTGAACCCACAAGTTGTCTATAAATAGTAGCCTCCACTACTTCACCTGAAGTATCATTTTCCTTCCTCCAATTTCATGCTAGAGGAGTCCCCATGGGTTTGCTACTCTCCATGTGGAACTTCTTTAGTATCTCGTTGGCATACTTGCCTTGAGAGATAAATTGTTCCTCATCTCCTTGGCATACTTCCATACCAAGAAAGTAATGCATGAGCCCTAGGTCCTTCATCTCGAATTCTCTTTCAAGATCCTCTTTGCAAAATTTTATTAGCTTCTCATCACTTGTTAGAATCAAATCATTGACATATGATACTATAATCAACAATTTACCCTTAACCACATTATGGTAAAGGTTCGCATCTCCTTCGCTTTTGGTCAAGCCCAACTTGGTGAAATAACTATCAATCTTGATGTACCAAGCACGGGGTGAACCATGCAATGCTCGCTTCAATTTTCACACATGCGATTCTCAGTTGAAGGTCTCAAATCCTTCTGTCTGCTCAATATACACTTCTTCCTCAATCATACCATTGAGGATTGTTGTCTTCACATCAATCTAATGTATCTTCCATCCCATCTGCACTAACATTGCTAGAATAGATCTAATTGAAGAGTACCTTGCTACTAGAGAAAAGGTATCATCGTAATAAATTCCCTCCACCTATTAGAACCCTCTGGCCACAAATATGGCCTTGTGTTTCTCCACACTTCCATCTACTACTTGCATTACCTTGTAAATCCATCTACAACTCATCACTGACTTGTTTGCTAGTCTTGGGACCACTTCCCAAACACTGTTTCTGATAATGGATTCATACTCCTCAACCATGGCATCAACCTAGAATGGTTGTTGCACTGCTTCCTCAAATGAGGATGGCACAATCTCTACAGTCTCGCTCGTTAGAGCCATGTAGCCAGTGTACCACTTTGGTGACCTCCTTTATCTGCGTTGTGATGTGGGTGCTCCCATATTCTCTCTAACATCATTCATCAATCTTTCAGCCTCTCTGGTGTGCTTCCTTCCATCTTTGGACAACTTTCGAAAGCAATGGGTTTTTCATCTTGCATTAAAATAGCCCCAATTCCATTTCCTGATGCATCACATTCCATAGTAAAAGTTTTTGTGAAGTTCGACGTAGCTAAGACCGGTGCTTGACACATTGCCTCTTTAAGATGTTCAAAGGCCTTTGTTGCTTCTGGAGTCCATGAAAATGCATCTTTCTTTAATAATGTTGTTAGATGTGCTGTTATTCTCCCATAATTCTTAACAAACTTGTGATAATACCCTATCAACCTGGGAAATCCTCGCAGATGCTTTATGAATGTGGGGATTTTCCATTCCTTAATGGCTTTAATTTTGCTAGGGTCTACCTTAAAACCTTCATGAGATACAATATGACCCAGATATTCCACCTCTTGTACTCCAAAGAAACATTTGGAGTTTTTTTCATATAACTGTTTCTCCTCCAATAGTTTGAGCACCCTGTCAACATGTTGAACATGATCCTTCCAAGACTTGCTATAGATTAGTATATCATCAGAAAATACTAACACAAATTTTCTAAGGAAGGGTTTGAAAATGGAATTCATCAAAACTTGAAATGTAGAAGGTGCATTGGTAAGGCAAAATGGCATGACCAAAAATTCATAATGACCCTCATGAGTTCTAAATGTTGTTTTCGGAATGTGCTCAGCCTTCATTTTGATTTGATGATATCCCGAACAAAGATCCAACTTGGTGAAGTAAATTGATCCATGCAATTGATCCAATAATTCATCAATGAAAAGAATGAGAAATTTACCTTTAATAGTGAGCTTGTTGAGCTCCCTATAATCTAGACACATGCACCATGATCCATCCTTCTTGTGCACCAATACTACTGGAGCAGAGAAAGAACTTTGACTAGATTGAATTATACCAGCCTCTAGCATTTCTGCAACCATACATTCAATTTCACTCTTTTGGGCATAGGGATATCTGTACGACCTGACGTTTGGAGGAACACTTCTTGGAATCATATGAATAGCATGATCATGATCATGAATAGGTGGGAGACCTTTCGGAGTCTCAAATAACTTGGAATGATTGTCCAAGACTTTTTGGAGATATGGAGAAATAGATGATTTCGATGTGGAAACATCTAGTGAACGTAATTGTGCAATTACGCCTCTTTGTTCCTTTTTTAGAAGCTTTGTCATATCGTTAGAGCTGATTATCTTTCTTGGTTTCCCTGCAATATTCCTTAATTCAACTTCCTTTCCTTCCGTAGAAAATTTCATGAAAGTTCTTGAAAATTAAAAGCTATTGTACCTATGGATTGTAGCCATTGGACTCCTAGTACAACATCAGCACCTCCCATTGGAATGGGAAGCATTGGGCTATTCAATACATATTCTCCCATGGATAACTTGATATTATGGCACTTTCCAGAGCAATTTATTGTTCCTCCATTTGAAACCATCACTTGACACTCTGGTGCTGGATATAGGAAGCAATTCAATTCTTTTGCTACCTTACAATGAATAAAATTGTGGATACTTCCTGAATCAATCAACACTATTACCTTTTTCTTCTTGATTTGTCCATCTATCTTGATGGTTTTAGGAGTGGTAATTCCTACCAATGCATTACAAGATATGGTCAGATTCATTTCTTCTTTATCTAGGCCTTTTTCCCGGAGTATATCCTCTTCTTTTGACCTTTCTTGCTCCTTTTCTTCTTCCTCTTCACAATCTATGTAGAATAATTTCTTCTCAACACACTTATGACCTTTAGTGTATATGCTATCACAACTGTAACAAAGCCCTTTTGCTCTTTTTCCTTCCAATTTTTGTGGTGTCAACCTTATAGGTTGTGGAAGACTAGGGGCAACAACACTTCCATCTTTATAGTTGTGAATGGTATGCTTCCTGGTTGCCATAATTTTGCTTTCCTTTTTTCTTGCTAACTTGAATGCCTTCTCTAATGAATCAGGTTCCCAAAGGTGAACATCATGTTGGATATTATCCTTTAAAGTCCCTATGAACACATTAAT
>APFE031644242.1:104442-117439 GCA_000404065.3 Pinus taeda
TTTATGAGAGCAAAGCCATCGATACCATACAAACTAATTTGGTTCCAAATATAAAGTTGCAATACGTACCTTTTGTGTGTTTTGCACATTATGGAGATCAAAAAATTTCTCCATCTGTAGTATCCATGTTTTGGGATCCTTTCCATCAAACTTGCTCATATCGATTTTTGGAACATGGTGGGTCTTCAATCCAACATTAGAGTGTATGAAATCATTATTAACATTTCTCTTGTTCTCATCATGAGTTTCCTTTACTACCCTTTCACCATTAGTGACCATTTCTTGTAGCAACTTATTCAAATTTATCTTCAATTCTTCCATCTTATCATCCATGCCATTCATCTTAGCATCCATGCCATTCATCTTAGCTTCCACGCCATCCATCTTAACTCGCATGACATTCATATTAGCTTCCACTCCATTCATCTTGGCTTCATTTACCTTTAGTGCGAGTGAAATTTGTTGTACTTGGTCTTGTAATTTTGATATATCATGTTGCATTTCTTCCTCTTCTTCACGAGTCATGCTAGAGCTTTCAGGTTGCTTACTAGGTGTTTCCATTTTCTTTCTTCAGGGCATTAATTAATGCTAATAATTCTTCACTCTTCCCATTGAATTCCTTCAAACTAATTTTTTAAGCCAATCTTATGCAAAATTTAAAAAAAACTACACATCTTTTTTTCACTTTGTAAGATCTCGATATTGAATCTGTTGTATCTCTGTAATTGCGGATCTTGAATATCTGAAATCTTGTCCTATGGTAGCCCTTTGAGACCTCTTTCTAACCCCTCAAGTCTGATCATGATTGGATTCTCCAAGGAAGAGATACGCCAAATCTCCCACGATGACCTGATTATAGACTAGTTCAGTAGAGTGAACTTGTACGACATTCCACGTGTCACTGTTTCAACCTTAGCACCTGAAACTGATACACAGAAAACTATAGGCCATTCTCTTTTTGAAATTTCTGATGAAATTTTAATCTAATGCTCAAAACAAAAGTTATGACGATTTTTCCTAGGTCACCTATTTAGAATGTAATTCGGGAGTCTGCAAAATCCCTAACTTCTGCAGATCATATCTCCGCAAATATAGCGAGACAAGCTCTGAAATTCAGACTCGAAGTTTAGAATGATTTTAGCTCAAATGGTTTTTTTTTAGGTTTTGAATCGCCGCAGGAAAAAAAGTTATAGCGAAAATTCCACGATGACCTATTTGGAGCAGCGAACCCCTAGAATCCAAAGCTCTAACACCAAATGTTAGGAAACCAGTGCACAAAAAGATAGGAAAGATATATCAACGCCTTAGAATTTAGCCTCTTCAAGGGGGAAACCTCATTTACATTACACAAATGAAAAATTCTTGGATGATACAAATGACTAAACCTCCCTTCTATGTATAAGAGTCTAAGGGGTCACAATATAATCAAGCCGACATAATAGTAATAACACAAGGGCACAAAAATAACAATAGTGGGTTTCTATGGGGCATACTAATAAAGATATGGGGACAATAGGAGCACAACAATAAAAATAAGGGATACAATGACAATAGTAATAGGGGAATCACTAGTATTGTAGGGGCCTAACACTAACCATTTGAATGATTTCCCTTTATTCACAACCTGATGTAGCAAAAATTCCCATCTTTTGAGAAAAGTCTCAATACTCTTTTGAAAATAGATCTAGAAACATAGAAATATCAAGTACTGGAATGATTTTCTGGGACATTTGGTCTTATAATTGTTGTTGCGTGTCTGGTGGAATTTGGACAACTCTTTCACCCAACCTTTGATGACATCTTTAATGCTCAGGGAACTTGAGACTACATAGAAGTGAGAATCCATGTAAGCTTTTGGTAAGGGAAAATGATACATCTGTTCATAGTCATGTGCCATGAATGAGGCAAGCCTTTGTCCACTAACACTACTGAGGATCATGCTCTTTGCATCTGTGTGTGACAAGATCCACTTGATAATGTTTGCGCAAGGGAATACCGAAACATGCATGTGATCTTATGCAATCCTAACTTCTAGACATTGATATAAACCTGTATTTCTTCAAGATATGCTTTGTAACTATTTGTTGAGAATTCATCTTTTACCGTGTGCCATGTGATATTTGAATCTTTCTCAATGAAGATTTGAATGTCCTATAGAATTGGCATGGTAACAGGGGTACTCTCAATTCCTTTGTCGTTGTTTTCTCTTGTGGTGACTTTTGAGGTAGATCTCTTTGGTGGCATGATGACAACAACTGATAAAAGAGCGATAAGCTCAAAAAGCTACAGTGCCTATATCACAAGATGCATTCATGGCGAATACAAATCAGCTCAAGAAAAAAAAGTTCATTTAGCAAGATTAAAGCAAAAACCCAATGATTAAAGGGAGGGAATGCACAATTTCTAGGCTTAAAGTGAAAGTCTGGGCTCATAAACTGTGTATTGTGAAATATCAGCAAGAAAGGGGTGAGCTAGAGGCTTGAGACTGTGTAATGCACAGTCTCAACTAGGCAGGCTAAGGTAAGAGACTACGCATTGTGTAGTCTTAGTGGCTAGGGATGAGGCTTGAGGCATGGAACTATGCAATGCGTAGTTGGGAAAGCTAGTGACTACACATTGCGTAGTCTCGGAGGCAAAGCACACATCTTGTGCCTTCAAAATGTGAATTGCGCAGTTGTGAGAGGAAATTGTTGGCCAAGATTGCACAAATTTTCCCAGGAAGGAGAGAGAAAAGTGATAGATCTAAGTGTTGGGGTAGGAAGGAATGTAGATCAAGTTAAGGGGAAGTTATATCGGTGAAAACTAAGTGCCAAAAATAAGCATGAAAAAGGAAAAATGAACATGCATAGAATGACCCAGCGACGACAACTACTGATGGGAAACAAGCAAGAAGTCGATGTGACACTAGTAAAATGTGAATGACAGATCAAACCAACACTTGTACAAGCTAATAATAGTTAAAATTATAGCTACCATGAAAATGAATAGGAAACATAGTACTCATAAAAGGAAAAATGACAAAAGCGATAGAAAAAGCGATTAAAAGCAACACACACAAAACTTACTTGGAAACGTGTTGCAAACTTATCTGAAAACTTCTTGATCTTGTTGCGAAGGCTATAGCTCCAAGACGAATGTGAAAACCTAGTCAGGTTAGAGTTTATGACGTGCATGCCTAAAATAAAGGAAAATGTGACACTTGTCTTAGGATCAAAATTAGCAACTTAGTGACACTTTCTGGACATTAATTAGGGAATCCCTATTTTCTAGTGATGACAACTTAGCTTTTACCGGGAAATTTCTTATTCAATATAGAAGAAAGGACTATGAAATTCCTTGTAACAAGGGATTTCATTGTTCACTGCCTCAGTGAATTGCACAATTTTTGAATAGAGGAGGAGGCTCAACACAGTTTCTATGCTCAAGGGTTTCCTGTCTTCAAAGATTGCACAGTTCTTATCCTCAAGGCCTAGCGCAATTTTAAGAGACAATGGATTGCATGGTTTCAAGAGGGAATACCGACAGTTAATGTGGGATTAGGACAAGAGATGGCTTGTGGTAGAAAATACTCAGCTAAGATCAAATCAAGTTAATCAAGTCATCACAAGCTCTACATGCAAAGACAAGTCTTCAAAATCAGACATAATACTTGACAAAAGTGAAACATGGGACCTTGTAGATAGAAGGTAGGCTCCAAAATCAAGGCATAGGAAAAATTTTGGATAGGCAATTGTAGTAGCTACAATACTTTGATATATATACATGGTGGCTTCAACTCTATAATATACATACAAACTTATATGTGGTGGTTTCAACTCTATGATATGAATACATTTTTGTGAAGTCGTTGCATGGTGTTTGGTAAATTGTTCGACCCTCTTAGGCCTATATCTAAGATGTGTGTGTGTGTGTTTGTTTTGTCGATGCACAATGTTTGGTCGACAATTTAGAGATATCATTTTTGCCTCTTATGTGTGTGTGTGTGTGTGTGGTAGGATTGACTCTTGTATACATATATAGTATGGTTTCAGGCACAACCCCTGCGGCCTTTATTTGGTTACGTATGTTCAGTATGTTGTTAAAGATATAGTGTGACCTTGGTTAATGACTTGTCAATCAGGTTAGTTGGTTATATGGTTTGGTTTTCTACTTGGACATCTTGGGATTGAATCTGGTGAAACTCTGTCAAAATAACACATATGTAGTTAACTTGATTTAACCATTTTGTATAATAGTTAGACATTTTTGTAGCGCCGTAAAATGCCATTTTGTATAATGTGCATGCCATTCTATTGAATGATTAATTTTTATATAGTTTTATATAGTCTATATGGATTTTGGTGTTTCTGGGCTCATTTTAAAGCCAAAGTAGATTTCTCAAGTAGCATGAATACCATGATTCAGTTGTGAATATTTTTGAAGACATGGAAAACCTTTATGATGTATTTTTGATATTCAAAATCAATGTTATATGTTTTTGAGGCTTATGAGCATGTTGTATGAGTATGGTTTATATGGTCAAAGCATGTTCTAGGAAGAGTTTTATGTGATCAAATTCATTAATAGTTTGTAACAGGGTATGGACAAGATATGATAGGCTAATGAAAACAATATGAGAATGGTAGCATGATCAATTTTGAAGACCTGTTTTGAAGAAGCATGTGGATCCAATTCAAAATATTATGAAAATTGGTCTACTTGAAGTTGAAGAAGGAGGTAGGTGCCTCAATCAGGATGAAGCCTACGAAAGTTCAAAGCTTACTCATCTTCGAGGTTAGTTCCTCAATCAGGTTGTATCCTATTGCAAGTGGTTGGTTGCACATTTTTCAAGGTTTGTGCCTCAATCAGGTTGTAGCCTATCATAATAAATTGCTTTCACATCTTGGGGGTGTGTGTGCCTCTAGTAGGTTGAGGCATGGAAATCTATGTAATGAATTGAAGAAGAAGAAGAAGAAGAATTTGTGGTTTTCTCTCGTAACAAGTTTCTATGTAAAATCTTGTATCCTCTTGTGTTGATGTGATGATGGCTTCTTGATGCATGGTTTTATTTATTGTTATGATGCATTTTTTTATGATACACTACTACACAATTAATTATTAATGAAATGTGTTAAAATAATAATTTTTCCACTGCACTAATTCACCCCACCCCAGTCGCCTCTTAATGTTATATTTGGTCTAACAAGTTATTCCTACTAGAGTAACTGTTTAACAATTGTTTGATTTGCATAATGAATCCATTTCCTTATTAATTTTCATATATTTCTTTCATAGAACTCCTTAGCTAAAATATTGTGTATTGAAATATTAAAGCGTTCATGTTAGATTGGAATATTCAAATGATGTTACCAACAACGTGTATTCTTTCTTTTCATTTTTTATTAGAGATAAGAGAATAAACAAGCCCGTAGGATAATTGAGAGGGGGGAGTAACTTCTAAAGGAATTTCCATCTCTGAGAGGGGGTGATGAAACATATTACATCTCATATAGAAAGATTTGAGAGGATGTGAAAGTAGAGTAATTCATTAAAAAACCCACTCAATCTATCTCTTCCCATTTCCATGTTGATAAATGAGAAATGGATAGAACCAACCAACAAAGATGAAAAATTTTGCAATATTAAAGGATTAAACTAAGAAAGAAGTGGAAGAGTATAGATATTAAGGGATCAAAAATGTGTTTTGGGTAGGCTTGAATCCTTGGGGAATTGGAAGGTTGGGGTTGGAAGATATTAAATTCTTATCAATTCCACCAAATTCAAATGAAATCGTAGGTAATAATTATAACATGAATATATGCTAGGTGGTATATCAAAACACTAGGTAATAAGTAGTAGCTTGAATAGTGGTTGTCTTTGTTTTTTAGCGTAGTGTAATAGCTTGGTTTTTGAAGCGAAAATAGGAGTTACAAGGAGGATGTATGCTTGCATAATGGCATTGAAATTGTGTGCAAATACTAGAAAAGTAGGCTTTTTTATCAAATATATTGTGATGACATTGATATGATATGGCACTAATAATATATTATATATTTTTCAACATGACACTAGACCACCGCAACATGATATGCAATTTTCACAAAAATGAAGACTATGACATGTGAGAAATTTTAGCAACACATACATGATGCAAAGATAAAGACAATATGGCACTCATTGATTGATATGATTAAGAATATTAGTTTGTTGTGCTAAGATGCTCCTTAGATTAGAAACAAAATGCTATTCATGTGCTTAAGGATTCATGAGTTTTCCAAGTGAAAATAAGGTTTTATGTTAGTTTTATGAGCAAGTTTAACATAAATAAGAGACTAACAATAGCATAAAATTGGAACATCACCAAAAACACATCACAATAGGAACATGATGAAGGAGTTCACCCCTCCTGGGCTATGTTTCCTTGGTCCAACGTCCTATGGCTTGGGCCTTTCTATTATGCTCAAATGTGTAAAAAGATGTGTTTACAATGCTTAAATGCTTCTGAAACCTACTCCAATGAGTCCAACATGTTCAAAAATGGCTACCTAGCCTCTTTCTACACCCAATTTGGTAAAAAATGGGAGAAGTTATGACCACTCCTACTTTTCCCACTATTCGCTCTACATTTTTCCCAAAATCCAATAACAAACCCGCAAATTTGCACGAAATTCCACTATCTGAGCGAAAAATTCCCTAATTTTTTAGCAGATTTGTAGGACTGATAACTATCCCATTAAAACCCCCCAGTAGTTACATTAAATTCCAATACATGGTCACATTGCGTGGTTTGGAAGGCGGTTTGATTGGTGGTTTAGAGACCGCCAGATATAGTGGTTAGCATAACCATTGACGGCGGGTGCTCACATGGTGGATACCGTGGCGATTGGTCGTTGGTGGTCAGGGAATGACGGTTGGCAGTGGTGGTCAAAGCTAATGGTCACACCGACATTCACATGGGGGCAGTTAATCTTGCCTAGCCCCCTAATCCGAGTGGCATTAAATTTAAATTGTGGGCACGAACGATAGGGTTAAGTGATAACCCTGTGCTACAATGATATTGAACTCCATTGTGTGTTGGGAGGTCGCAGGTTTGACCCCCATTGCCTTTGCACAATCCATAACAACATTTTGGTGGCCTCCTAGGTTGCCACATGGCGGCATCCAGCTGGGCCACGTGTTAGCCGGTGGTTGGCCATCATTTCCACCAATAGAAAATTGTGGATTTCAAACAGTACCAAGGTGCCACTTGGAACAAACCCATTCACCAAGGGTACTTTGACCAAGTCAAACTGCCACCTCACCTGCCCAGTCAGGCCACATCAGTAATATAGGCTATTGACCGGGTTGTCAATTTTTTTGAAAATTCGCTTGTTTGACAAAGTGGACATAACTCATTTACAGAGTCATACGGAATCCATTTTACATGAAATGAGTTGCACCGAGTTTAGGATGATGAGCACTACGTGGTCGTTTAGGTTCCACACCATTCTGATGACTTTGATTTTTTAGCATAATTCTGAGTACTTGATCATTCCTCCCCACTAGAAGCCTTTTGGACCCCAAAATATCACTTTTAGTTGTCCAGCAGGTGAGGGTACAGTTCCATCACATTTCTAATCTCTACCCATTTGGCTTTTGAAGGATTTGTTCCCTTGAACCCCACTCAAAGATAGTCGACACTTCTTCTTTTCGATGTCCTTGTTCTTCCGTCAAGTATAGTGTCTTGATGAAGCTCATCAAGGAATTCTAGAGAAAAGTCTTCAATATATGGAATTTGAATATTCTCTCCTTGATCTTCAATCAAATGAGGCTCATACAACCTTAAGTTCTCAACATTAACAACAACATAAATTTCCATATATGAAGGCAAATCCAACTTGAAGGCATTGTTACCAATCTTTTTCAAAATTTTGAATGGATCATATCTTATTGGTTTTAGCTTTTTACCTTCTCCTTGGAGCCTCTCTTTGCTAATGTGAAGCCAAACTTCATCACCAACTTGGAATTTGTGATCTACATGATGCTTGTCGTGCCTTGATTTGTACTTTCCTTAGCTCTTTTCAAGATGTTCTTGAACTCTTTGGTGTACCAATTAGATTTGTTCAGTGAAATTTCTTGTTTTGTTTATGTCACTATGACCATCAATAGCAACATCTTTGCCAAAAATGAAATCCAAAGGAAATTTAGGCAAGTATCCCAAATATGACTCAAATGGCAATGTTTGAGTTGAAGAGTGCTTGGCCTAGTTGTAAGCATGTTGAATATAGTGAAAATGTTCATCCCACAACTTAGGATGCTTGGTGCAATACCCACAAAGAAGATGCATCACTATTTTGTTCACCAGCTCTAGTTGACCATCTGTTTGTGGATGAAAATTTGCACTCTTTCTCAATTTGGTGTCCATTAATCCCTACAAGCTTGACCATAAATTCCCAACAAAGTGAGAATCTTGATCACTAAAAATGGATGTAGGAAATCCAAAATGCACCCATACGTTCCGAAAGAACAACTGAATAGTCTGTTTAGTTGTAACTTGCTTTTTACATTGCATCAAAATACACATTTTTCTTAACCTATCCACAACTACATACAAATAATCATGACCTCTTTCTAAAAATGGAAGACCTCTTACAAAATCCATAGAAACACTCTCCCACGATTGTGAAGGAACCTGAAGTGGTGTGTACAATCCTAACTTCCTATTGCTAGGCTTACTAACTGCACATAATGAACATCCTTTAATAAAATGTGACACACTTGCAAGCATACAAGGCCAATAATAATACCCCTTTAGATGTGCCATCATCTTACTTACACTGAAATGACCAGCAATAAGAGAATTATGTCCCTCTCTTATGATGTTAACTCTTTCTCCCTGTGGAATACAAAGCTTTCCAAGATGGTACAACAAGTTATCATGTAAATGATAATCTAATTCCTCTACTTGGTTACCTTGACTCAAGACTGCATAAGCATCTTGAAAGTCATTATCTAATGCAAATTTCTCAATATAACTTTCATGCAAAATAGAATTATGCTTGAGTAAAGTAGTCGCACTAACAATAGGCCTAGAAAGCATATCAACAACTTTATTGTAGATACCTTTCTTATAATTGATTACCAAGTGGAATTGTTGAAGAAACCCATCCATCGGAAGTGCCTTGATTGCTACAACTTTGATTGAGATTGAAAGTATTGCAATGGTTGATGATCAACGTGAATGATTGTTTCCTTACCCATCAAATAGTGTTTCCACTTTTTCACACTTTACACCAATGCATAGAATTCCTTGTCATATGTAGGATAGTTAATCACTTCACCATTAAAATTTTCCGAATGAAAACAGATAGGCTTACCATGTTGCATGAGAACTGCACCCATGGTGTATTCATTAGTATCAGTCTAAATCTTAAATGACTATCTCAAGTCTAGAAGTGAAAGTACTGGCGCTGAACTGATCTTTTCCTTCAATGCATCAAAGGTCTTTTGTTGTTTTCCTCCCAACTGAAAAACCTTTTTTACACTTTTCAATGCATGCAAAGGAGCTGCTATATAAGAAACGTTAGCAATGAATTTCCACAAATATTGGGTTGCTCCCAAAAAACCTCTTACCTCAGTAACTGTCTTGGGCCTTGGTCAATTGAAAATGACATCAACCTTGTAGGGATCTATTTTCAACTCACCTCCAACAATATGATCCAAGTAAACTAAAGAAGCTTTTCCAAACTCACACTTTGACATCTTAAGATACAATTGTTCTTTCTTCAAGACATCAAGTACTTTTCTTACATGTATGACATGTTCATCACGAGATTTACTAAAAATTAAGATGTCATCTAAGTAGACTGTAACAAAATCATCAAGAAATGGCCTCAACACATCATTCATCACACACATGAATGTAGCAAGAGCATTACGTAAACCAAAAGGCATAACTATCCATTCAAACAAACCTTGTTTTCTTTTGAATGTTGTCTTGAAAATGTCTCCTTTAGCTATTCTAATTTGATGGTAGCCATTCCTCAAGTACAAATTAGTAAAATACTTTGCATCTTTCAATTGATCAAGTAAATAATCTATTCTAGGGAGTGGGTGATGGTTATTTACTGTAATTTTGTTCAATGCATGGAAGTCCACACACATGCACCATGTTCCATCCTTCTTTGGAACCAAGGCAATAGGTGAACCACATGACGAGGAAGATGGCCTAATGATCCCTTTATCCAATAACTCTTGAATTTTCTTTTTAATTAATGCACTTTCCATCACTGACATCCTATACATGCCAATGCTAGGAAGAGGACAATCTTGCTGCAACTGTATCTCATGTTGGATTCCTCTCTTGGGGGTAATCCTTTTGTTTCCTGAAACATCTCATCATATTGGTTAATTACATCAACTAATTTAGATTTAAATTTTGGATCACAACCTTTAAAAACTTCATTATCAACATCATTCTTGGGTTTGATCATTAGAAGCATAAAATTCTTGCTTAAATTCACTATTATTTTCATCTGCTCCACATTAACAAGTGAAAGATTTAGTTTCTTGCTATGAGCTCTCACAATATATTCTACTCCATCTTTTAACAAATACCAAACAAATGGTATTTCTTTTCATGTCTATGGAAGATAGATTTTCTTTCATAGAGGTACGGGCTGCCCAAAACTATGCCACATATGTGTAATGGCACAACATCAAGCTCCACTTCATCTATGAAATTTGCAGTAATGGCGAATTTCAATTTACACTTTCTAGTAACATGCAATTGTGCATTTTCACGCACCCATCCAAGTGGATATGGTTTATGTTGTGGAATGGTTTCCAAGTTTAAACTTTTGACAATGTTTTCAGAGATAATATTCTCTTGAGAACCACTGTCAAAAAGTGTATCAATCTTGCTATGTTTTTAGATCACCGTTATGTGAAAAAGTTGTATCATCTTCTTTTAATTTGGAGTTTAATTTTGTGAATTTTAAGTACTAGTGCTAGTAATGGATTCTTTTCCTTTTACACCCATGTTTATAATTTTAGTTTCATCACCTGAATCGGATCCCAAATCTTGTTGACTGTTTGCAGTTGTCTTTTGTTTTCCCTTGTTGTTGAATTGTTTTGGTTTCATTTCGGGATGAAGCTTCCAACAATGAGCTTCGTCATGACCCTCTTTGGAACAATGTTTACATGTTAATTTCTCTCCTTCCTTCTTGATAGATCCATTTTTCTTTCCCTTCCCTTTGAAACCCTTTTCTTCTCCTTTACTCTTAAATGGTGTTTTACTACCTTCTTCTGGAGTGTTTTTCCTCTTGCCTCAAGATGAGTGGCTTTCACACACACATAATCTAGATTATTGGGATTAAACAGTAAGATAGTATGCCTAAGGTAACTGTGTAAACCCCCTATGTACTTCAACAACATGTCTTGTGATTGTAAATCTACACTTAACATTAGAGACCTTTTTCTGAATTCTTAGGTGTAATCTTCCTCATTTTGAACTTTAAGTTGTCTAAAGTTTTGCCAATTCATGATGGCTTTCTCATATAAGCTAGAGGGTAGAATTGTCTTTCAATTGAAACAATGAAATCAGACCAATAAATTGAGATCTTACCATGTTTTTTTATCTCCTCTTGCATCTTTGATTCCCTCCATACTAGTGTTTCACCCTCCATTATCAAGGAAGCTAACTAAATATTTATATCATCCTCTTGAAGGTTTTGGATTCTACGATAGACCTCCAACTACCGAATCCAATTATCAAGCTTCTCTGCATTCAGTTCACCATTATACATGAGCATCTCAAATTTAACATCAATTTTTAGTAAGGGTTATTTTCCAGTTCCTTTTGAGGTATGTTGATGAGTATGAGTAAGGGTTGTGTTAGTGGAAGAGGGTGAATATGCTTGTGAAGAAGAAGATGAAGATGATGGTGGAGAGGATGGAGGTTTATCTCCATTTCCATTACCTCCTCCTAAAGAATCTTCTCCTTTAGTAGGTTTGGACCTTTCACCTTGTAGCCTAGTATTCCTCTCTTCATAGAGGACCTTCACCATCTCTTTCATATCAAAGAAAGCCTTCCTAAAGATCTTCTCATCTTCTATCATGTTTGAAGGTTCTTCTTCATGAGACATGCTCTCTGAAGTCTCAACTGCAGCTTGAGGATGAACTGGTGTTTGAGATTGTGGCAACCTTGCCCTCCTTCCCCTTGACCCAACTTCAGGGCTTCCAACCAGCTTCCCTTCTTCTCTTTTGACTTTTAACCTTGTAAGCATGACATAAACTTGCAAACAATTAAATCCTTCTTGCACAAAGAAAACCTTGTGCTCAGATATCAAAATGATCTTATTAGGAATATAGTTTCTTGTGCTAAGATCCTCCTCAGATTAGAAACAAAATGTTATTCATCTGCTTAAGGATTCATGAGTTTTGCAAGTGAAAAATGAGTTTTTATGATAATTTTATGAGAAATTTTAACATAATTAAGAGACTGAACAGTAGCGTAAAATTGTACAAAACATTACCAAAAACACATCACAACAAAAACATGATGAAGAATTTCACCCCTCTTGGGCTACGTCTCCTTGGTCTAGCTTCCAATGGCTTGGGCCTCTCTGTTATGCTCAAATGTGTAAAAATATGTATTTACAATGCTCAAATGCTTATGAAACCTTCTCCAATGAGTTTAGCATGTCCAAAAATGGCTACCTAGCCTCTTCTCGCACCCAATTTGGTCAAAAACTGGAGAAGTTATGACCTCTTCTACTTTTCCCATTATTCGCTCTACTTTTTCCCCAAAATCCAGTAACAAACTCGCAAATTTGCCCGAAATTATGCTATCAGAGCGACAAATTCCCCAATTTTTGGGTGGATTTGTTGATTCGATAACTGACCCATTAAAACACGCCATCGGTTACATTAAATGCCAATATGTGGTATTTATCAAGGCATTCACCAATTGAGCTACCCCAAGTGGGATTTTTATATCTCATAGATTTATCCTTATTATGGTGTATCTAATTTTTAT
>APFE031644245.1:11433-35687 GCA_000404065.3 Pinus taeda
CTTCCCTTCTGCATTTGTCTTCTTCTTGAACACCCATCTGCTGCCAATGGGTTTCCTTCCAGCCGACAACTCCAGCAGATCCCAAGCCTCATTTTTGTGCAAAAGATGCCATTTCATCAACCATGGCCTCTTTCCAGAGTTTTCCATCCTCTGAATCCACTGCTTCCTTCACAGTTCTGGGATCATCATCAGTAACAGACAAAGCAAAGTTTAACAGAAAGCAGATGGACTATACCTTTCTGGCTGCCTTCTTTCTCGAGCTGATCTTCTCACAGCCGGAGTTTGTGGCTCTTCCTCTTCTGATTCCTCCTCTGCTACAGAGTCTGATTCTTCCTCCTTTAGTTCAAACTCTATCTTCACAGGTTCCTTTGGTTGGACTTCATGTTTAATAACATCTTTCACCTCTCTGAACACCACATCTTGACTGTACACAACATTCCTTGTTATTGGGTTCCAAAGCTTACTTTAAACCATCCTTATCCCAATAAAGATGCACTTTTCAGATTTACTATCCAACTTGGTTTGTTTCTCCTTTGGAACATGTACATATGCATCACATCCAAATACCCTCAGATGTGAAAGAGAGGGTTTCTTACCAGTCCATACTTCTTGTGGAGTCTTATCCTCCAACGCTGATGAAGGTGACCTTTTGACCAAGTAACATGCAGTATCCACCGCCTCTGCCCAGAATTCCTGTCCTAACCCGGCACCACTGAGCATGCTTCTTGCCCTTTCCATCAACGTCTTGTTCATTCTTCTGCGACTCCATTTTTCTGAGGTGTATATGGAGTAGTCTTCCGTGCTATACCACACTTCTTACAAAATTCTTCAAATTCCTTGCTGCAGAATTCTCCACCATTATCTATCCTCAGTAACTTTATCTTCTTCTCTGTCTGATTTTCCACCAGAGCCTTAAATTCTTTAAACCTGTCAAAGACTTCAGATTTCTTCTTAAGGAAATATATCCATGTATTCCTTGAGAAGTCATCTATAAATGATACATAGTACACAGACTTACCCAGTGATGGAACTTTTACAGGTCTAAACACATCACTGTGCACAAGCTCTAATATTTGTTTCGTCCTCTTACCACCAGAGGGGAAACTCACCCGATTTTGCTTCCCATATACACATTTTTCACAGAAATCAAAATCCAGAGAGCTATTATCATACCTTCTACCATACCTTTACAATGAAGTATTCGAAGGCCCTTCTCTCCAATATGTCCAAGCCTTTGATGCCACATCATGGTCTTCTCTCTAGAGACCACTAGATTTTCTGCTCCACTTTCAGGAACCATAGAACTGTTGCACCCATCAACAACAATCTACCTTGCAGCTTGTACAGAGTTCCAATCTGAACTACCTACATCAATACCAGTGCTCCCTGAACCATCTTGCAGGTATCCTTCTCAAACATTGTTTTTACACTTTCATCATCTAGCTTGCTTAGCTTGCTTACATAAATCAGATTTCCAGCTAATGCAGGAATATGCAGAACACCCAGAAGTGTTCTAATCCTTCCACCTTGCAACTTCAACTTTACTTTTCTGCGACCAACAATTCTAGCCTTCCTATCATCCCCTAAGAAGACATCACCACCATCATATTTATCATACTCACAGAACCACTCTGTATGGGGAGTGAAGTGAAAGGATGCACCTGAGTCAACTAACCATGCCTCATGATCTACATGTGTACTTGAAGAAGACAAGTACACATCCTCGCCTTCATCTGAGGTGGTTTTCACCTCTGTAGAAGAAGCATCATTAGATCCCTTTCCTTTGTCAGGAGCTTTATATTTGCAATGCCTTTTGTAGTGCCCTTCCTTTCCGCATTTCCATCACACCACCTTTACAAGTTTTCCTGGAGATTTAGATCTCCCACTCGATGACTTATTTTTGTTTTTGTTCTGGGACCGTCCTTGTACAAACAAGGCATCACCATTCTGGCTCTCCATATTTTTCTATCTCATCTCCTCCGTTAGCAAGGATGAGACTATTTCATCAAACTACAAGGCAGTTGTATTACTACCTATTGCAATAACCAGACTATCCTACGAATCTGGTAGAGAACACAACAAACTAATGCACTTATCTAATAATCTGAAATTTTGATATAAACAAACGATAACTGACTTACCACAGTATTAAATGCATTCAAATGCTCTATCACTGAGTCTCCATCTTTCATCCTCAGGTTATACAATTTTTTCCGTAGGAACAGTTTATTCACTAGAGACTTAGATTGGTACAAAGTCCCTAACTTGTCCCACAAAGCCTTCGCTGTAGCTTCCCCTGATACATTAAACAATACTGAATCTGAGACACACAATCGTATTGTGGTCTTTGCCTTCCGATCCAACTTCTTCCATTCTTCAATGGACACTCCCATTGGTTTAGTACCTAGATCTACCGCGATCCACTGATCTTTATCCACCAATAGATCCTCCATCTTGAGTTTCCATAACTCAAAACTCTAACCATTAAATTTATCGATCTTTATCTTTCCACTGCTCGCCATCTTCTTTCACCACTAGAATCGATCCTGTAGATCTCCCACTGAACAGGGTCTACCACAAGCCCGAGCGAAGCCCCTCAGCAACAAAGGTGTCCCCTTGAATCCAAAACTACTCAGATACCAAATGTAGGTTTTAACCCCGTACAGAAATTATGTACATACAAACTCTAAAACACAGAAAATAAACAATGCCAGAGCATAACACATAAAACACATATACACAGAGATTTTCCCCTAGATCCCAAAACCGAGACTACCAACTTGATTTTTCATTATGTTCCTTTAAATGTTACAATACATATTTATACATGCTGCAGCATCCAATACCATGGAATGAAAACCATCGCGTCCAAAACCATGGATCGAAAACCATTGCGTCCAAAACCATGGACCAAAAAACCATAGGTAGGTCCGCCCAACCTAATATAGGGTCCAAAGAAAATTTTCCTGGGGTGTTGTCCCAGACCCCGAGAGGGGGGCTACCTGCCCCCATTAAACCTCCTGGAAAGAATATAACACAACCCAACACCTTCCTCCTCTGGTTCCTTTTATCCTACGGATTTTGGTTTGTTTTTCTCATCCGTCTCAGATCTTACATGTGATGTTCATGAGGATCAAGTTTTGGATGGAATTGGTGTTGAACAACCAACCTACACTATTATTTTTTATGAGTATGTGTGGGAGTCTGAACAAGAATCTACAGTAAAGGATGACCTCCTTATGTCGACACCACGTTTGCTTTATCCTGACATCTTCCATGATTTTGCTATTTTTGTTCCATCTTGTGAAAATTCATTTCCAAATTTTTCTATTTCCAACCATTCATAGAACACGTGGGATGCTAGTTCTTCAATCGATTGTGAAGAGGACAAATGTCTCTTCTTGGGTCCTCCCAATCTTTCATCTTACATTTCCGTAAACATAGAGGGTGAAATTTCCCATTTTTCATCATCCCCTCTTTATGATTCGTTAGATCATGAGGATGTCGATTTCCATCATCTTGAGTTTTTTTATCGTGGTTGTCATGATATTTTCATTCATTCATTTGATCATGGTTTTGATCTGTCTACTATTGATCTTTCTAAGCCACCGGTCTTTGATGATCCATCTTCTGATGAATTGGAAACTCCTCAAGATGTCAAGGCTCTTCAGCTTGAGCTAATGGTTATGTCAGGTTCTTGTAGCCTTGATTGAAGGTAGTTCCATTTCTGATCAGAAATCTATTGAACTTTTCCAGGCTCCTTATCACTCCGTTTTTTACACTGAAAATCAATCTATTTCACAGTTTTCACATCCTCCAACAGAATCAAATGATACTATTTCTCATGCATTGGATGAGTCATATGTAGCAAGAATTGTTGTGAAACATAATTTTTCTTCTTTCTTTATGTATTCTCATATTTAAATTTTGAAGGTATGTACATGCCTGTCTTTCATGCACAATGTAACAAGACACCATGATACATCTGCAGAGTGCCTTCCATGTGATTTTCGTTTTTACTTTTCTGTGGATGCTTACAAGCTTTGAACATTTTGGTTTACATTGTTGTATCTTTCTTGTCTATTGGTTTTATTGCAGATATTTCTTGTCAATCATGTTGTCGCCTACATGGTCCAACCAATGCATCGGTGGCTGCATTGGAAATACATCTTCACATGAGATGGCCTATGCTCTTCTTAGGTTAGGAGTAGGAGTAGTGATTTTCTTTTCTAGTTTGTTTTATGGATTTTCTTACTTTGTTTTTCTTTGTCTTACTTCTTTCCTTGTTTGTCTTCTTTTGTACCCATAGGTTAGTTTTGCATGAAATTGCATTTGTCTTCTTAGACATGCAGGGTGAAATCCAAGAGGAACTTGTACAACTATCAACACTTTGTCATCTATCTATTCCCTCTCTTTATGTGAATCTTACATTTTTTTCTAGTTGATGATACTCTGATGGAAAATACATTCCTTTCAAAGAGATTCATGGTGAAACCATGATGCTTGCACTCTTAACTAGCATTGCCTACTCTGATCAATTTTATATATTCGGTTAAGCCTTGTCAACTCAGTCGAATAGAGTAAGGAGAGGGGGGAAACCTTAATAAGTATGTTAGAGGCATATATAAATACCCTTCTCTGAAGGGACAACCTCTTCTACTCTCAATAAGTCAGGATCCCTCTTCCACCTCATTAAATAAATAAGTGCCTATGCATAGCTCTTTGAAAAATGAAATAAATGAAATAAAGGGTCAAAGAAGAGAAAGGATTCCTACACAAAGAGGTGAAGTAAGTAACTTTGTCAGGGTACTGTCTAGGCTCACTGGCAATGGAGAAATGCTTGTGTTCTTAAAGTGACTCTATTAGGGTACTGTCCAGGCATACTGGCAACGAAGCAACATCAGAGATGAAACTAAAACTTTGAAAGACTATTTTACTTGTGCATCTATATACCCTTCATCCCCAATCGAAACATCTCAATTTTACTTGGCTTTGTGTGTATGCTTCCAATAAAGAGAATGCTAGGGACTACATCTTTAACCCAAGATAAGTGAAGTATCTATGATAATTGAAGAACTGGACAATACATCTAGAAGAGTTAGACTTTCTTTATACGAGACAAGGTCCATATAGAGATCTATATTTCTACCGGTGTGTTGCCAATGTTGTAGCAGCTACAACAACCCTCCAAAAATTTTCCTATGCTTTGTTTTGGAGCCTCCCTTCTAAACCATAGCAACTCACCTCGAACTGATCCAGGTACTTTGTTATAGACATATTTGGGCACTACAACCCCAATCACATATGTCCATAAACCAAGGGCTTCTAAACCCCTAAAAGTTTTTTTTCATACCCTAAAGGAACAAGGTCAACTATTACATCATTTCCCAGAAGTTCTCCCTGAAAAATTGCTCAGAACTGGTCAAAACTAGACCATACAGACTGCTCCATGCTGAGGGTGTGATGCATCTCACCTATTACACACAGAGGGTGTGATGCATACTGAAAAGCCCTTCTGTAGGGTGCGATGAGCGAGAGTAGACAAATGGCAGAGGTAGTTTTCTAGGTGGAAACCCAGAGAATCTTCTAGAAACTGCTCATTTGACACTTGCCTCTTTGAATTCGCCCAGCGATGAGTAAGAGATCATGAAATCTCCAAGTGGAACCAAGAACTATCAAAGAAATGACACTAATCAAAATCCCAGAAGCTGACTCACCCCCCTACAAATATCTATATATGGATCCCTCATCCTAGAGATCCAGAGGCTGGAATTTTGTATTTTGTAAGGAAGTGTTGTTGGTTTCTCTGCCAAGCATTGTATTGTTGGGTGATCTAGTCTTTTCATGAGGTGAAGAGGGATTTCATGCTGGGAGGATGGCACTGGATCAGACAGCTGGGTTGTAATCCTCTCTTCTACTACTTCTATCAATAAAGCTATTTGAGTTTTCCTCCATATGCTTGTATATCTCTGAATCTTGTATTTGTTTATGCATGTCTATGGTTAATGTACATCTGATCCTATATTGTTTATGGTTATAGATCTCTATGCTTTGATGGTATTCTATTGCTTTGACTCTACAGGTGTTCTTTGAAGCGAGACAAGTGAGAAAAGAGTGGTGAAAGCTCTATCAAAGGAGAGAGGAAACAAGCAAGGAGACAAGCGAAAGACTGAGGTTCGTAATCTCTGCTTCTCTCTCATCTATCTCTCATAAAGGAAAACGCAAGTAACTTTGAATTGTTTGTTTCTAAGATAGCTACCCGTCTTAGTGGGACTGGCAGCTCTGAATGGACATTAGTTTTCCCGTAAACATACTTGTGCTTCGATTGAGCCTCATCCTTTGAACCTTGGATTTTATTTTCTTACTTGGTCCATTGTCTAACCCACAAGACAGTCTCTTCACTTGGTATTTCAACAATTCCAGGCTTGCCTTAAAAAATTGCGCAATACTTAAGGAACCTACCTTGCACTTGGGTATTGTGTAGTCTTGACTAACAGTGGGCCTTGTGCCCATGAAATGCGCAAAATTGAATGGCATCCAACCTTGATATGGGAAATTTCGTAGAACATGATAAGCTTCCCAAAGCCACTCAACCCAGAAATTGTGCAGAACCAATTGTTCTTAGAAATTGCGTAATGCATGAGCCAGAGAGTTTCCCAGTTCTTCTTAGAACTACGTAATATCTTCGGCCAATGGATGGATGTTTTTCCAAAAAAGAAATAAATATAAAGGGAAAAAAACATCCCAAAGGAATAGGGATCGATTTTTAGTAACCCGAAGGAGGCACTTGCATTATTTTTATAACTTTCCCCCAAGTGTCACTTTTGCCCTTAATCTCAGGCATGTATGTCATAAATACCAATTTCCTTAATTCTATGTAATGGAAACCTCTAGAGCTCATTTTTACATTCGATCGTCAAGCTCTATCATTCCTTAGGAGATCAAGGAGCCTTCGGAGCATTGTCTTCTCTTTTCCAAGTGAGTTTTTCTTCTATAGTCTTTTGCCACTTTTTCTATCACTTTTCATTTTTTAGATTGTGTGAGTGTTGTTTCACTTGTTTCTTTGAATGACTACTGGTGTTTTAATTTTTTTTGGCCTGTATAAGTGTTTTTTTAAGTTATATATTTCCTTTCCTAAGTGTCACATGAGTTTTCCCATTTTTGCACCAACAGTCGTTGTTGTGAAAACCCTCTACACATGCTTCGTTTTCCTTTAGTATAACCAATTGTTGTACTTATTTCACATGCATACATCTATACTTAGTCATATATTCACTCAACCTCACACAATCTTTCAAATCTTCTTATTTTTCACACTCCCTTGGGCAGATATGGGTTTCCCTTGCTTGGATTTGACTATGCATAGCATGCATTGCGCAACCTGGGGACTCAAGCCTATGGCTTGGCCTCTGGAATTACACAAAAAGTGACATGGGTTGGCTCCAAATATGCACTACGCAGTTCCAAGAGCCATTCTCCCAACTTTCCCATTGAGACTGTGCAATGCATAGTCTCTCCAACTGAACTACACTAAACTACACATTATGTAGTCCCTAGACTGAACTACACATTATGTAGTTCCAATCATCAAGCTTCCATACTGACTGTTGGAACTGCACAATACGTAGTTCCCACAGTCATTAAGTCACCCCTATTATTCAAGATTATAAATCCCTCTTAATCCAAACAATACATTAAGCACATTTCTTATCTATCACATGGCCGAAAATGAGACTTTACCACCCTCTGATCAGGATTGTTAATTCTTACAGTGCTTAGTTAATATTGGGCATTGAAGGTAGAGAAATCAAATATTTGGAAACTATGATGAATTATCTTCAACCGTGGTATGAGACAATCGTACTAGATTTTTTCAATGGTAATGGGACTTTTCGAAGGTGGGTGACCTACGCTCGAATCAAAGTTACCACCTTGTGCACATTGAATTATGACGAGGCTCCACAAGGGATTTTTCTTTAGTAATTTATATTTTGGTTTCCTCGAATTTGAAATTATTTCTTGGAAGAGTCTTGGTTGATATAAATGAAGCTAAGGAGGAGACACTTCTGACATTAGATGAGATGCAATAGCACAAGGCCTCCATGGATCACAAGTTGGATGCATAAAGGAACAATTGGTTATTCCCCCTGACCCAAGTTGCTCTCATGGCAACAAAAAGGAGCCCATACTAATCAAATCTTGTTATTTTGATAAGTTTGAATGATAGTACCTAAGATGTTTGATCTCTTTACTTCTATCATTAATTTTTCTTGTTGTCTGGTTATGATTGGCCCTAGAGACCCTGTAGTTCTATCTAATTTTCTTGTTTTTTGGACTATTATCAGAAGAAGAAAAAAATGCCATGGCTACTGAAACAATTGAAGTCCTATATATGGTCTAGTTTCTCCAGTAGATAACTAGAAAAAACTTCAGAGGGTATGTGTGTATGATATTGATTTGAAGGAATTGACAACTTTACTTTACAAAAAAAAAAAAACCTTAGATATTAAGATGTGTAAGGGAAAGATAGTAAGCTTTTAGAAAAATAAGCATGAAAATATTATTTTTATCATTTTATGTTCAAACAATATTTCAAAAAATCTTCACTTTATTGGAAATGCATTTTTACCACATTAAAAGGAGGGTGATCAGTGAGATGAATTCAAGGTCCTATTTGAACAAGTCAAAAATGAATATAGAAAGTGCATATTCATCAATTTTCTCATTTTATGTTTAATTTATATTTGTGTCGGGAGGCATTCTCAGTTCCATATGGGGGATATGTTGGAGTGGAGCGTCATATCAATGAGTTGTTACATTTAAAAGAAAAATGGAGATTCCATTCACATTACATACATTATGGAGGAGATGATATAGTGAAGCATGTTGTAGTGAAGCTTTAGTTGAGACATAGTGAAAAGCTAGATAAAATAGTAATTTAAAAAACATAATGTTAACTTAATTAGAAGAGAGAGAGAGAGAGAGAGAGTCGTTATGGATATTACACTAAAAAAAAATTAAAATTAAAAAAACAAAACAAAACAAAAAGAGAAGGGTTATAAAACAGGTTGAAGAAAATTCCATATTTACATTTATGTATCTATATGTATTATGATCCCTTGATCAGGGTGAGGAGCCAAGTGGCAAGGGAGGTTGGGGAAATTACAACCACCCTACTACCTCCCATGGCATTTAATGGGGGGTGGCATGGCCTTTCCACCCATACAACACATGTGAACCTGACTACATTCTCATATGATGGACAAGCTTCATAATTTAATTTGTCTTATGCATCAATTACTAGATGTTTGATATTTATGTTGGTCCTAGTTTTCCTCCCCATCGCTGGTGGGATTATTGTCTTGGAAGTTTGTTAAACCCATACCAGAGTTAGGAGGAACCTTAACAAATCAATGGTGTGACCTTCAGTTTTTTTTTCGTGTTTAGGTCACCAGCTTCTAATTTTGGAGCATCAATGGTTTAGACATTCATGCAATTCATCTAGCTTCATGAGTCCATAACATATAGCGGTCTGAACAAGGTTGTGGATGCAGATTTTACAATTGAATCGGGATATGTTGTGCTTCCTCGACATGAATTTTTGCAGATAGTTTTGGAACTGAGGTTGTTCACTATGAAAAAAGCCTCCTTGACTTATGTTTCTAAGTATGTGTTGACTTTAGTGCCACAGGATAATGGTTGCAGGTTCTAATCTCATCCCTCCTTCCTTGCTATTTATTATTCAGGTCTTATCTCATCTTGATCTATTTCTAAAATTTTATGTTTAATTATGTTCAAGGTGCACCGTGACTCGCTCTCTAGTGATCATCGGTGTGAGGTGGTTTCTATCTGGAGGAGGTTCTATGTGTTTCTAGTGGTTGGCTCTCCTTTTTCCTATTGGTTTAGGTCACCTTGTCTCCTTAGCTCCTATGGGATTATTCTCTGTCTTGGTCTAGCTAATATCCTTATTCTTCACCCGAGTCTGGTGTGTGTATTTTGTTTTTCTCTTCTCTCTTCCTATCATGGCAACATGCCTTAGCAACACATGTGTATCCCAGACACAGGGTCAGGAAGTCACAACCATATTTCACTTTGTCACTCCTCTGAATACCCATGAATAAATTCACTAATTAGAAACTTATGCTACCAATGATTGCTAGGCATATTCATACTTTGAGATATGGGAGGAAGGATCCAACTAAGGGATGAAGGAACCAGTACTTGAACTTTATCACCCTACATTAGAAATTGAAGGCTCTTTTAGGCAAAGTACATTTTTCTCATGGAAAATTGAGTTTGATAAAGGTATGAATTGTGATGATTTGAGATGTTTGGAATGATGTAACATGAAATTTTGAGATAATTTATAAATCAACTTACAAAAATTTTATATGTATTATTATGGTAATTTATAAATCACCTCAAAATTTCATGTTACATCATTCCAAACATCTCAAAACATCACAGTTCATACCCCTCTCTCTATATATGTGTGTGTGTGTGTGTGTGTGTGCGTGTGATCATTTTATATGTGTATTCATCTTTATAAATTAAAATAATGATGATTTATATTCATGAATCATAATATTTCAAAACTTTATTTTAGTTAATAAACATATAAAAACTTAGAACTTGCAATAACTTCTCTATATATAAAATATATGTTATGCATATCACATTAAAAAAAATAATAATAAAATTTGTCAAAGAAAAATACCATGTATATATGTATATGAGGATTCTAATTGAATTAAAAACCAGACTAGATCTATCTTAACTCTGGATCTATCAAGCGCTAACAGGAATGAAATATCTCAAGGTGCAAAACCTTTCCTTAAATTTTTCACTCAAAAGAGACGTTTGCACCTCGAGAGATTTGGTCCCTCTGAATGCTTGATAAATCCAAATTTAAAATGTATGTAGAATAATTTTAATTCTAATATTTATATTCAATAATTTTTACATATAAATATTATAATTACATCTATGAACATTAACATATAATCAATCCCATTCTCGTTTTCCCTTCTAGGATATATGCAAGTTTTTAAAATTAAAAACCAAAATTCGTTTTGAAAATATTCCAAAGAACTCATGTCAAAAGGGTTATATTTGAATTCCAATGCAAAATGAGAACAAATTAAGTAGTTTCTAGTAAAAGGTTTAAAATACAAAACTTATATGTATACGAGGAGGAAAAAAAACCCTACAAAAATCACCAAAGATTTGATCTATGTACACAAAGCAGATAATTTATCCAATTTTGACTTCAAGCATCTTAGGTTTCTTCAACTCCAACGAGGAAGCTTGGGAACAATGATGGTCAACACTCCATCCTGACACATGGCCTCTAGGTTGCGATTAGCAGACAAGTTTAATTTACTCATGAACTTTTCCACTCTATCATTAACTAGAAACTCAACCTATTGTAGAAATATAGAAAATTTGTATTCTTGCACCCTAGGTAAGGCACATAGAATTCAAAACAATACACATTTCTCCAGCCTGGAACATAAACCTGCAAAATCTAGCTAGGGCGCAGGTAACAAAGCCCTACAAAATTCATCAAATATTTAGATCTATGTATACATAGTGGATGATTTATCCAATTTTGACTTCAAACATCTTAGTTTTCTTCAGCTCTAGTGGGGGAATCTTGGGAACTATGACAGTTAACACTCCATCTTGACACATGAAAGAGATGACCTCCAGGTTGTATCCAGCGGGCAAGGTGAATTTCCTTATGAACTTTACCACTATGCGCTCCATGCGGATGTATTTAAATTTCCCTTATTCTCCCTTCTTATTCCTCTTCCCATCACCATTGATGTTCAAAATGTTATCATATTCCACTTAAACCTTAATAGGGAACATCACCGTATATTTCAATAAAACCCTAATAGATGACCAAAACAAAAGAAAGATAAAAAGGTGGAAAAATATTATGATCAAAAAGGAGATTTTAAGAATTATGAGATACCTTGATGTTTTTGGATTTAATACCAGGCATGTCAACTATAAAGATGTAAGATTTAGGGTATTCTTTGACATCCATAGGATTCAAAGTTGCGGCCTCAATGTCACACACATAGAAGTGAGTAGGGGCATGGAGGAGCCTCTCCATATCATCTAGCAAGCTCATCATCACGATGCTCACCAAATATCTATTGTATTTTACATAGTGGGAAAATCTATCATAACTCAATTGTTAAAAAAAAAGTGAGGCCACAACTCTGCTTTCGTGCCCCGATTTCAAAGCTTAAATCCAACCCTAGTCCAAAGGAGCAACAAACCAACTTTTATTAAAAAATCTAAGAATATTTTGTTGGTAGCCCTCCCTTCAGGCTTTTAAAAGACCTCTTTAACCTTCTCTAATAGAGCCTTGGTCAGGAATTTCATGGGCATGTGGCCCTTGCTCAAATTTTTTGAACAATGGGCAATGGTTTTGTTGTCTTCCTCTTTGAATGTAAGGAGGATGGAGACATTTTTTTTAGGAATGGGTCAAATTTTTTTGGCTCAATGGGAATGTATCTAAATGTCTTGTCCCTGTATTTGAATCTAAATGAGGATATTCTCACAGTCATTTTGGTTTGGGTTAATTTTCCTCAGCTTCACCTGTCCTCTTGGAGTAATGAATTATTGAAAGCTATTGGAAATGGTGTAGGAAGGTTTCTAGATCATGTAGATCCAAAAGGACAGTTGCATGTGCCAAACTTTGCATAGAGGTGGACCTAGAGAAATGTCTCCCTTCTGAGATTGTTCTAACCCAAGGATAATGAAACATATTCAACCTCTTGACTATGAGAAACTAATTTTTAATTGTAAGAGTTTCCTTTAATATGGGCACTTTACATGTGACTCCAAAAAACATTGGGTTGGAATTAGAGAAGGAGTGACTTCTACCCAAGAAAATCAATGGCACACTGAAAAGAGAGGTTTCAATCAAGGGAAATGTGGGGATAAGAACTTGTTGTGGCCACCAACAACCCCCCTTTTTATTTAATGTTGTGACTAATACTAAATAAATGGGGACCCTTAGCTAAAATTCAAAAAAATCAATTAGTGATTGTATTTCCTTTTCAATAAAACATACCGTCATAAACTTAAGAAAATACCTTTGAAAATATCTAAAAAACTTAAGTTTTGTGATGAGGGAAGACAAAATCACTCCTTAAAGGATATCGTATTGCAGAAAAGATAACAACATGCCTACTTACAAGCTAAACTCTAAAATCGCGAGAATGCAATGCGAAATTGCATAAGGATAAACATCTATCGCATCGCAAGCCTTAGAAGCACACTTATAATAAAAAACCGCAGAAAACGCCGACATGCGATAGCGCATATTGCAAAATCACGCCTCGCAAGAAACTGCTTAACACAAAACATGTGATATTGCGAACATGCGATATTGCAATTATGCAATGTTGCGACCATGCGATACTGCGAAATTGCAATAACGCGACAAAATGATCTTACAATAGGACGATAGAACGATCTTGCGATCTTGCGATTATGCGATGCAGCGATCTGCGATATTGCAAAGCAAATCACAAAATCGTCTAATCACAAATTTTTCTGGTTCATTATTCAAGGAAAATTGTTTCCATTAAACGAGACTGGTTATGTGCTTTAATGCTCATTAATGAAGTAGTTGCCAGTTGTTAATGAAATCTAGTTTTGAGTTTATCAAAGAGCCAGTTCACGTAAGGTGGCATATTTTTAAATGTATTCGGCAGTCAAAGCATTCCCATCGTTATTTATTATCACTACTCTCACCTCACTTGTAAATTGCAAGAATGAAGGACAAAAGGTTATACAAAGCAGTGTATAGGAAGCTACGGTGAAAATAGGTGAGGCTTTGATATTTGAAGACAGAGAAAAGGCACCCTTGCACAAAGACACAGCATGCAACATAAACGCGGGTATTTTCACCTGGGAAGGCATACATAATCTACTTGAGGAAATAAATCCTAAAGTAATGGGATTTACGACTACTACAGGCTCATCAAGGTCATCTGAAGCATCAGTTGCAGAGCTAGCTTGTTCATTCCTGCACCGGAGAGCGGCAAGGGCCAAAATTCTCCCATGCACAGAAATGGTTAAAGGAATACTAGACAGCGCTGACATCAAAGACAGGCAGTTTAGGGCTCAAGGTCAAGAGCTCTCGAAATCATTATTTTCACAAAATTTCAACTTTACATCCGCTACAAGAAAATGCACAAGAGGCGAAAATCGCACTAAGGAAGCCCGGATTAAGAAACAAAGGCAGTTTTCGATGCGCGATTAGCGCCATCGCTGGGTAAAACTTCTCAAAATGGAAAGCCTCTAATTGCTCAGTCTCTTGTAAGCCCAGTACCAAAAATATGGTGCCAGCTCTTGCTGATTCTGTTTTTGCAGCACATTTGAAGGCTGAAGTCAGCCAACTGACTCTTCTCAAGCAAATGCTGAATGCTTGAGACATTAAGGAGAAAATACAGAAATAGTTAGTTTAGATTTAATTTTAGAAATAGTTTTATTTTATTTTCCCTAAAAAAAGGACAGTCATTTAAACTGTATCCTAAATTTTTGTAAATAAGTTATTTTTAGACATAGTTAGTAGTATTTAAACCCTTCTCATGTATTTAGAGAAGGGTCCAGAAATTTATCAAAAACTTGTCCTCAGAACATGCACTTTTGCACCCTCCGAGGAGGTTTTGGTGAATGAATGGAACAAGATTTATTGATTTTTGCATCTGATATCTACTACTAATGTTGCAATTTTGTACTCTTAGTTGATGTTGGATTGAGAAGAGATAAATCGCTATCGCTTGAAGCTCATGAGTAGAACTAGTTATAAATGGTACTTTTATCTCTTAATTGTTTCTATTCCCTGTGTTAAAGTGATATTTAAATTCAGTTATTTATATGTTAATGCTTGAATGCTTGAGTTATCATTTGGCACTTTTGTACAGTGATAGCTATTTATTTATGGTTGATATTTATTATGCAATATGTTTTTCGCAACTGTTTCGCCTAACTTTTTATGCGAAGTGGTTCATCTATATTGAATTCTTTTCTTATAATAGTTGAATGATCTTTATTACTAATTGTTATCTGAAATCATTTTAGATCGCATAACAGAAGAATCATACCCCGGGTTAGTACAGATTTAGATGTTGTTGCTTTTTTAGAATACAATTACATGTCATTAGATTAGAATTAGAAATAGATCACCTCAATTAGAATCTTTTAAAGCCAGGAACATCAATTAATCTTACACACACACACAAACAGGGAAATTGGTCCCATTATCCCCAGTCGGACCCGCTATACCAAACGGAAAAGGAGCTGCCAACCAAGGTCCGAACCGGGCGGGTATCCCCCTTGTTGTTGACCCGATTTTCGGGGCTTCAACATATTTGGCGCTAGAAGGAGGGCCTCAAAATATGAATGGCAAGTAAGTCCAAATCTAAATACCATTCTGAGAGTAAATTGCCCTCACCATCTCCCCCAACTTCTCCATTGCATTTAGAAGCTTTAAATCCACCACCAGAAGTCGTAGGATCAACAGTCGCTGCTACAAACCCTGACATTTCAGAACAATCTACTATTGAACCGCTTGAAGTCGAATCTCTGATTCACAAACTTCAACGATTTCTATATCTCCTCAAAGATCTGATAAATCTCAAGGTAGCGTGACTTCGCAATATAACCCTGCTCATCCCTTAACCAGATTAAAGAGTGAAAAGTTTGGTGTTCAGCCAACTGAATTACCTCTACCCACTAGGAAGAGAGCAAGGAAATCACCTAAAGGGTCTGATAGCGAGACTCTTTTACCATCATCATCCATCTCAACTTCCTCACCGCGAAGTCAACCATCCATTTCGCCACTCCAGATCATTTTCCACCAACCTACTAGTACTTCTACATCCCCTTCTCAATCATCAGGAGTTATTATATCCTCATCTTCTCAACCTCAGGGATCATCTTCTCCACTTCATTCCGTTAGTAAATCAGCGATGGCTCAATCTCCATGGAACAATCCATGGGCAGTCTTAATGCCTACGCCCTTGAGTCAGCTGCCAGCCCATCCTGAAAAATGGCTGCCTAAATTCAATCCTAAAGAAGGCATGCTAGCGGAAGAGCATATCAATAACTTTATGCTATCCATAAATCTTAATGGAGTTACCAACGAAGATGATGTCGTTCGAATTTTTACGTATACCCTTCAAGGAACAGCCAGATCATGGTATTTTTCACTACCATCTAGATCTATTACTAGTTGGGGCATCTTCGAGGAGCAATTCCTCATTATGTTTGGTGATGATAGGTCTATTGCGACGTCGATTAGTGACCTGTCAAACCTTAGGGCCCAATCAAAAGAACCTATCAAAGACTTCAATTCTCATTTCAATAAACTATTAAACAAAATTCCTACCGCTTCCAAGCCCAGCGAAGAAGTGCGAAGTGAATGGTACATTACTGCATTACCATCAAATATAGCAATCTTCGTGGATAGGGCTAATAAGACAACTTTGGCTGAAAACATGAAAGAAGCAATAACTGTAGAGAAACAGATTATAGACCTGGAAAAGAAGACCGCGATCGAGGAACGAAAGTCTAAGAAGGTAAAATTCAAAGAAGATCCCAAGAAAAATCAATCGAAAGATCCTTTTGATTTAGAAGGATTACAAAAAGTTTTGAAGACCATGTCTAACGGGATGGTCGACATTAAAAAACAAGTGGCAAAAACTTCTTCAAAGAAGCCATATAGAGCTTTTAAAAGAAATCCCTCGAATGATTCAAAGCCCCCCAACGCTATTACAAACGTTGAATCTGAAGAAGAAGAAGAGGAGATCACTACTCAAGAGCAAAGTGATGAAGAAGAAGTTGTAGAGTTACAAGAAATGTGGGATTTCATCCTCCCACAAGAAGAGGATCAAGAAGCATTCCCGGTTAGTACACGAAGCAAAAATCAGCTTGATCCCCCCAAACTACCCCTAAGCCAAAGAGCGCAAGCTCGGCAATGAAGGATAAAATCACACCCAAGAAGACAACATCTAAAGCGACTCAAACCAACCCAGTCCAAACAGATTCCTCTACTCCATCTAAAATGCTGATCGTTTTAGATAAAATGGAGTACAATATTATAGAAGATATGAAAAAGAATCGGGCCAACATCACTCTTTACGAATTGAGCAAGTTAAAACACCAGCAAAAGGTAATTTTGAAAGAATTACATGCTGTGCCAGTTGCACCTTTGCTTGCCGCTGTAATTTCTCAAGCTTCCCATGACATGGGAAGACCTCCGACTAATGCGATTAACAAGGTTGATCCAAACGACGTCGTATTAATTGGAGGTAGATCGATATCTCATACTCCCACCTTTCTTCTTACTTATGAAATTTTTAATAAAAATGTGCATAATTGTTTAGTGGATTCTGGAGCTTCATCGAATATTTTACCGAAGTCAATATGTACAAAATTGAACGTTCAACCATAGAAGTCTACCGTGCGCATAGTCCAGCTAGATCGATCACAAGTCAAGATAATTGGCGAATTGAATCAGGTTACCATAAGGCTATCATCCAACCCAAAGGTATGTCAAGTTATCGACATTTTAGTTGCTGATATTCCAGAATTTGATGGCTTAATTCTTAGCAGGGATTGGTCAGAAAAACTCCATGGATACTTCGCAACTGATTGGTCACACATGTGGTTGCCCTACAATGGTAAACCAAATCAAATAAAAGTTGAACGAGAACAACATCATAAATACATAGTAATAGAACTCGAGGGGGAAAATGAACCAATAGCATATAACAACATCATTAATGGAAATTACTCAGTAGATTCTTTCTTAGGAAATTTTAATGCTCACACATCACCTTACTTAGAACATTCTGTTTTATCTCAAGTCGAAATTTTTTCTCAAACAGATAGTTCTAAATGTATCAATTTTTTAGATAGTCTTGTAAATAAATCTTCATTTTGGAAATTATTTTTTGATGGTTCTAAATCTAACGAAGGCGCAGGAGCAGGATGCATGCTAGTTAGTCCAGAAGGAGATAAAACTATGTTAACTTGGAGACTCGAATTTGATTGCACCAACAATACAGCGGAGTATGAAGCTTTAGTCCAAGGGTTGTACAAAGCAATCAGATTAAATGTCAAATACCTTCGGAGACTCTGAAATTGTAGTCAGACAGGTACGTAACACTATACATTGCTTATCAGGTCATTTAAAACATTATCAATTTGTAGTTCAAGATCTGATTGAGCAATTTATAGCATTTAATATTTCATCAATTCCTAGACTCCAGAATGCAAGTGCAGACATTTTAGCTAACGTAGGTTCTAAACTTATCCCTTCAGAAGATTTTAGTCCTGATAGATTTTCAATAGAATTAATCTTTAGACCTTCTATTCCTGATAACATCACAAATTGGAGAATTTCAACGACGATCCTGACATCGTGAGTTTTCTCACATCTGAAGGATCCTATCCCAATCAAATAATTGACGAAGACCAACATGACCGACAATTCCAACAGGATAGCACTAACAATGCTATACCTAAGTCAGTAGTCAAACTAGAAGACCTTTATGATTTAAAAGATCGGTTTAAAAGATCTACTAATTCAAAACTCCAAAGTTCAACTTTGAACTACGAATTAGTAAATCCGAGAACTGATACCAAACCCCAAAACATCAATCTAGGCCTTGGCCTAACTCCCAAAGAAAAATTAGCATATATCCGTCTTTTGAGACAATACAGAAATGTTTTTGCTTGGAACTATGATGAACTTAAAACATATGACACTTCTATCATCCAACATACTATTCCAATGATGGAAAATGCAAAACCATTCCAACAGAAGTTCAGAAAAATCCATCCCAATTTAGAAAATCAGATTAAATCTGAACTCAACAAGTTATTGAAAGCCAAAATAATCTTTCCCGTTCGACATTCCAAATGGGTCTCCAACATGGTCCCTGTTAGAAATAAAAACAAAGATATTAGAATCTGTATTGACTTTCGAAACCTTAATAAAGCCTACCAAAAGGATAATTTTCCTTTACCTCCTATGGAACAAATTTTGCAGGCAGACGCTGGTTTAGAATTAATCTCCTTTTTAGATGGATTTTTAGGATACAATCAAGTGTCGGTACATCCTGACGATCAATTAAAAACCACATTCAGAACCAAATGGGGTACCTACGCATATAAAAAAATGCCTTTTGTTCTGATTAATGCTGGTGCCACATTTCAGAGAGCCATGGAAATTGCATTCAGAGGTTTAGTTAATAAGTCTATGGTAATCTATTTGGATGATTTAACTGTCTATTCCAAGAGACGAAGCAACCATCTCAAAGATTTAAAACAAATCTTCCAACGTTGTGTAAGGTATGGAATTTCACTCAACCCTAAAAAGTCCTTTTTCGCATTAAGTGAAGGAAAACTTCTAGGATTCATAGTGTCAAAAACTGGAATTCACATTGACCCTGACAGAATCAAAGAGATTTCCAAAATTTCCCTACCTCACAACAAAAAATCTATGCAATCTTTCCTTGGTCAAATCAACTTTGTAAAGAAATTCGTTCTGGATTTTTCAAGAATCGTGTCTCCCTTACAAATGATGATAAAAAAGAACTCAATCTTCAAATGGGGTCAAGACGAATATGAGGCATTCAATCTAATCAAACAAGCAATTGTCAATGCTCCATCTTTAGCGACTCCAAATTTTTCAGAGCCTTTTGTTTTATATACATTTGCATCTGACAGATCATACACGGTGATACTTACTCAGGCAAATCAAGAGAAGGCAGAAGCCCCATTTGCTTTCTTCAGTTCAAATTTACGGGGAGCTGAATTAAATTATTCAGATGTGGAGAAACAGGCTTACGCTGTTTTCAAAGCAATCAAATATTTCAGACCCTTTTTACTCAAAACCCGCACAAAAATCATTGTACCGTTTCCAGCAGTAAGAAATCTTTTAGTACAAAAAGAGGTGGGTGAGAAAAGAGCCAATTGAGTTGTTGCCTTACAGGAAAATGATGTAGAAATCAAACCAGCAAGCATTGTAAAAGGTCAAGGCTTTTGCAAAATGCTGGCCGGAGCATCGCTGATATCTGAAATTTTATCTGCAGACATAAAAGTGTACGAGGTAAGCCTAAACGATAATGAGTCATTATATGTCGATATCATTTATTATTTGAAGAATGGGTATGCCCCCTCACACCTCGATCATACTAAGAAAAGAGCTCTAAGATTGAAAGCCAAACAATATCAACTCTTGAATGATCTTCTTTTTAGGATAAATTATGATTCTGTTCTACTTAGATGTCTTGAAGAATCTGAAGCTAAAAAAGTTTTGCAGGAACTCCATGACGGGTCAGGAGGCGGACACTATGCTGGAGATGCTACTGCACATAAAATCTTACGAGCAGGATATTACTGGCCCACACTATTTAAAGACTCGCACAATTACGTGAGGAAATGTCAAATCTGCCAAACTGCTGCTGGGAGACAGAAGAAACCCTCCTTGCCATTACAGCCAGTCAACATTGAGCAACCTTTTGATCAGTGGGGATTGGACATAATAGGTGAGATCATTCCTCACTATTCTAAGCAGCATAGATATATTCTTACAACAACAGATTACTTTACTAAATGGGTAGAAGCAGTTCCACTCAAGACAGCTAATGCCGAACATATCATTGAATTCATAGATCAAGCTATAATCACCAGGTTTGGATTGCCTTCCGCTTTAATGTTTGACAATGCATCATACTTTTCTGGAAATACAATGACTGAATTTGCACTTAAAAGAGGTTTCAAACTTAAATATTCTGCCAATTATTACCCACAGGGAAATGGGTTAAGCTGAATCTACAAATAAAAACCTAATCAGGATTATCAAACAAACAATTGACCAAAATCATAAAAATTGGCATAAATCTTTAATATACGCTTTATGGGCAGATCAAATAACGCAAAAAGCCTCCATTGGCACTTCCCCGTTCAATCTAGTTTATGGAAAAGAAGTGGTTCTCCCGATGCATTTAGCAATCCCCTCTTTGTCTTTAGTTCAGTATATTGATGAAGTACCAACTTCCTCCTTACAACTGAGGCAAATGGAAATAATTAAGTTAGAAGAACAACGAGAATAGGCTAAAAGAACTCATGCTCATCATCAAGCATTAGTAAAATCCTCTTTTGATTCAAACATGATGACCAGAAAAGATTTTCAGGTGGGAGATCTAGTTTTAAAATGGGACAAAGCTCATCAGGAAAAAGGAAAACATACTAAATTTCAATGAATGTGGCTTGGTCCTTTTCAAATTGTAGAAGTCATAGGTCCGTCCACTTTTATGTTGCAGGATTTAGCAGGAAAAAGAGATTCTTTACCTGTTAATGGTTAGATCCTAAAAAAATAATTTCCCTAGAAGATTACTCTTTTATTTTGTAGATTAGATTTTTATTTTCATAAAACCTGTTGTGAATGGTTACATTAGGAATTTACGAAAAAGACACCAATTCTCTTTCAAATTTTGATCTTTCGCTTGTATAAATAGAAAATCTTTTGGAAAATTGATCTTTATTGTAGAAAGATACAGTTAAAGACTCTAGCCTAGATATGATACTAGTTTCAACTTCATAAAATTTGATGAAAACAACCTTTAGTGAGAAATTGTTTTATATCAGTGTAATGAAAGGTATCAATAACAAAATAAAGATTCTTTGTAGAACAACTCTTTCCAAAAACTCTACTATTGTCATCCAGAGCTATCTTAAGGAAACAATGACTTCCTCCCTACTAAGGAAATCACAACTTTCAGAGGAACAATCCAAGGATACACTTCATCTTAAAGAGTGAGAGGTCTCATCACAAGTCGGATTATCATAATCACAGATATTATAACTTGTTGACTTTTCCAATACTGCATACCACAACAGGGCAATGACTCAAGATTGTTGCAATCAAAAGACAAGGGGTCTCATCGCGAGCTAGCTTGTTCAGTAAGTTATAAATCAAGTGAATGACTATGTCATAAATTGGCTATCAAACCAAGACATTGGTCTTTAAGAGTAAAAGAAAATCAAAAGCAATAAGTGTTGATATGGATTCTTCTTTGAGAATTGCAGGTTTCTTTACGTAGGATTCAGGATCATTGTTCGGTAACAGGTAACCCTGTCGAGGCTATGAACGCGTGCTGGCAGCATAGGCTCTACCTACGACAAATGAGCATATTTAAAACTGATTTACAGAGAAGCCTTTGTTTTATCTTTATAAAACCAAGTAATGATTGATGTAAATACAAGGACTAGCTTGAGGAAGTAAATAATCAGAGTTGAAAATAGTTGAAACAAAATATCATTGACAGGTTAGAACATAATGTACTTTATCTTTCTATAATAAAGTTTAATTTTCTGGAAAATTTTCTGTTTTGGAAGTACAGAAAATTCAAAAGAACGACAGAGATAACTGGTTCTTCCAAGTGAATCGCCAATTGTTATGGCCACCAACAACCCCCCTTTTTATTTAATGTTGTGACTAATACTAAATAAATGGGGAACCTTAGCTAAAATTCAAAAAAATCAATTAGTGATTGTATTTCCTTTTCAATAAAACATACCATCATAAACTTAAGAAAATACCTTTGAAAATATCTAAAAAACTTAAGTTTTGTGATGAGGGAAGACAAAATCACTCCTTAAAGGATATCATATCGCAGAAAAGATAGCAGCATGCCTACTTACAAGCTAAACTCTAAAATCGCGAGAATGCAATGTGAAATTGCATAAGGATAAACATATATCGCATCGCAAACCTTAGAAGCACAATTATAATAAAAAACCGCGGAAAACGCCGATATGTGATAGCGCATATCGCAAAATCGCACCTCGCAAGAAACTACTTAACACAAAACATGCGATATTGAAAACATGTGATATTGCGATTATGCGATGTTGCGACCATGCGATACTGCGAAATTGAGATAATCCGACAAAACGATCTTACGATAGGACGATAGAACGATCTTGTGATTATGCGATGCAGCGATCTGCGATATTGCAAAGCAAATCGCAAAATCATCTCATCACAAATTTTTCTGGTTCATTATTCAAGGAAAAGTGTTTCCATTAAACGAGACTGGTTATGTGCTTTAATGCTCATTAATGAAGTAGTTGCCAGTTGTTAATGAAATCTAGTTTTGAGTTTATCAAAGAGCCAGTTCACGTAAGGTGGCATATTTTTAAATGTCTTTAGCAGTCAAAGCATTCCCATCGTTATTTATTGTCACTACTCTCACCTCACTTGTAAACCGCAGGAACAAAGGACAAAAGGTTATACAAAGAAGTGTACAGGAAGCTATGGTGAAAATAGGCGAGGCTCTGATATCTAAAGACAAAGAAAAGGCACCCTTGCACAAAGACACAACATGCAACAGAAACGTGGGTATTTCACCTGGGAAGGCATACATAATCTACTTGAGGAAATAAATCCTAAAGTAATGGGATTTATGGCTACTACAGGCTCATCAAGGTCGTCTGAAGCACCGGAGAGCGACAAGGCCCAAAATTCTCCCCTGCACAGAAATGGTCAAAGGAATACTAGACAACGCTGACATCAAAGACAGGCAGTTTAGGGCTCAAGGTCAAGAGCTCTCGGAATCATTATTTTCACAAAATTTCAACTTTACATCCACTACAAGAAAACACGAAGAGGCGAAAATCGCACTAAGGAATCCCGGATTAAGAAACAAAGGCAGTTTTCGATGCGCGATTAGCGCCTAGTGCTAATCGCGCATCGCTGGGTAAAAATTCTTGAAATGGAAAGCCTCTAATTGCTCAGTCTCCTGTAAGCCCAGTATGGAAAAGATGGTGCCAGCTCTTGCTGATTCCATTTTTGTAGCACATTTAAAGGCTGAAGTCAGCCAACTTACTCTTCTCAAGCAAATGCTGAATGCTTGTGACATTAAGGAGAAAATACAGAAATAGTTAGTTTTATATTTAATTTTAGAAATAGTTTTATTTTATTTTCCCCAGAAAAAGGACGGTCATTCAAACCGTATCCTAAATTTTTGTAAATAAGTTATTTTTAGACATAGTTAATAGTATTTAAACCCTTCTCATGCATTTAGAAAAGGGTCCAGAAATTTATCAAAAACTTGTCCTCAGAACATGCACTTTTGCACCCTCCGAGGAGGTTTTGGTGAATGAATGGAACAAGATTTATTGATTTTTGCATCTAATATCTGCTACTG
>APFE031644245.1:35707-67226 GCA_000404065.3 Pinus taeda
TAGAACTAGTTATAAATGGTACTTTTATCTCTTAACTGTTTCTATTTCCTGTGTTAAAGTGATATTTAAATTCAGTTATTTATATGTTAATGCTTGAATGCTTGAGTTATCATTTGGCGCTTTTGTACGGTGATAGCTATTTTTTTATGGTTGATATATGAACAACTTATTATGCGATATGTTTTTCGCAACTGTTTCGCCTAACTTTTTATGCGAAGTGGTTCATCTATATTGAATTATTTTCTTATAACAATTGAATGATCTTTATTACCGATTGTTATCTGAAATCATTTTAGATCGCATAACAGAAGAATCATACCCCAGGTTAGTATAGATTTAGATGTTATTGCTTTTTTAGAATACAATTACATGTCATTAGATTAGAATTAGAAGTAGGTCACCTCAATTAGAATCTTTTAAAGCCAAGAACATCAATTAATCTTACACACACACAAAAACTGGGAAACTGGTCCCATTATCCCCAGTCGGACCCGCTATACCAAACGGAAAAGGAGCTGCCAACCAAGGTCCGAACCGGGCGGGTATCCCCCTTGTTGTTGACCTGATTTTTGGGGCTTCAACAGAACTCCAAACCATTATCTCATCATGGTGATTCCTCCTCATCCAACCCATTCATAACTCTATCCTAGGGTGATATAGATCAGGAGAAGAAAAATACCAATATAGAAACTCTAGGACATAAGGACAACTTGATTGGAGGAGAGGAACATATGGAAAAAGGACAAGAAGGAGAGATTCATGAAGGCATTCTAATAAAGGAATCCCTAATGATAATTCTTCCCAACCTCAGCTCTATCATATTTTGTCTACTCTATCAAGTTTTGAGAGGAGGGAGAAAGAAGTAGAAATAATGTCTCCTAAACTTCAAGGATCAAGGGAGGGAGTAGGAAAAATGCTAACAAGAAGTGCCAAGAAGAGAATAAATTGGGGAAGCAAATCCTTCAATCAAGGGTTGGAAAATCATAAAAAAGTGGAATACCAACTAAAAAAGAACCAAGGGAAGTTGAGTCTGAGCACAATATTAAGCAAGGAAATCAATCCCAAACCACAAAATCCTAAAGAACAAGAGCAACAGAGAACACAAAAGCACAAATATTGGAGGAGCTAAGTCGATTTCGTCTAAGTTTAAATGAAATTCGTCTCTTGTAACATACAAGGAATGGGAAACTCTCTTAAATCCCATGTTGTAAAAGACTTAGTAAGAAGAGAAAACCTACAAATTTTATTCTTGCAAGAAACCAAATTATCAAAAGAGGAGATCTTGTCCATGTAAAGAAAATTTTGGAGAAATAGCTTTGGTCTTGCGTAGAGCTCATGCGAAGCTTTTGACGGTGTATGCACATTTTGGTTTAATTCATGTTTTTTGTTAAAAGCCTACATATTTTTGTTGTGACAACACCCTCCAAAATTTTGGCCTACATCTAAATTTCAGAACCTACTTTGAATTTGCATGTTGCCATTACAAGTATTAGGAGTCATTACATGTGTTTTCTCTAAGTGTTATTTTCCCTTTTTAAAGAAAATCAAAGTGTCATATTTTAACATAGGCAAGTGTCGCATATCACATATATGTGGTTTTGGTTTGTCTCAAGGGAGGGTATTTGTGTTAATTATTCATTCTTACCATGTAAACATGTATCACACTCATTTCCAAAGCTTGAAGCATTGTCGCAAAAGTGTCGTTGCAAAGTGTATCTTTGGTGCTGAAGCATTGTTCATGTGTTCTGGGTTATCTATGTTGTGTCTTCAAGTGTCCTAAGTGTGTTATCATACTTAAGTTGTATCACTATTCACTTTTGTTTCACAGGTCCCACACTTAGTCAAACTTGGAAAAACTTCTAGACCGAGCAACCTGGCATCACCCAACCCTCCTAAACTGCGCACTACACAGTCTCAGTCCTTAAGCCTCAGCGTTGCCTCTTGGCACTATGAAATGTGTGGTCCTTTCCTACCAGAACTATGCACTAAATATTTATAGTGCCCATTCTTGACCCTTGAGCTCCAAAACTGCATAGTCCTTACCCTTAGCCAGTCTCTTCTGTGCACTGCGCAATATCAAGCATCAATCCTTAGCCTTGAGCCCTTAAACTATGGAATTATGTAATCCCTCAGCCTTTGTCTCTCTGGAAATTCATAGTGGGAAAGCTCAAGCCTAAATCCCTCGGCATCACCTCTTGAGCCCCTCAACTATGCAGATGACAAGCCCTGGCCTACATGAACTATGCATTGTGCAGTCTCAAGGCTTAGTCCTTGAATTTGATAGCCTGATTTGTGCAACTATACAATCCCTAAGTTTGATTCTAAGTCTATCACACAGTTCCATCTCACCTAATGGATTGTTAGGAATCAAGTTAGACTAGGGGTTTTATTGGACTAGTTACATATTGTCATGAGTGGATTTCAGTTGCAGGTATTTTATCATGTTATGACATGATGATGATGTAGGGGATGAAGAAGGATACCTTGCTAGAAGACACCCTCGAAGCTACAAGAACAAGTTGATCAATCAATCGAAGACAAATGGACATCATCTTGTGACAACAGTTGCAGATCAAGTTTACATTGAAGACTCCTTATTTTAATCCATATGGAGGAAGAAGAAAACCATCCTCAAGAAGACATAAAGAAAGCAACAACAAAGAGTGGCTTGATACTTCCATGTCAACATGAAGTCCATGTAATCAATGCCATGTCATGTTATGTCATGAGTCATCATGTGCCACATAATTTTGTGGATTATGTAAATTCTATATTGGAAAATGTAATGTAAAGTGGAAGTCCAAGAGTCATCTATGTAATGAGAAAATTCATGTAGGAAGTCGAATGGTCATTGAGAAGTCAAACAGTCACGAGTGAAGTCCAAGAGTCACAAGGGAGGTGAAGAATAACCCCATTTGTTATATATACACCCTCATTGCTCGTGTAAATTAATTTTCACCTTGGCTTCTCCTACTAGGCATTACAGAGGAAGATAGTTCTTATGGAGGAGAAATTGGTTTCTCCAACGGACCAACACTCCACTATTGGGGCTAGTGGTGTTCACTATCTTGATGTATCTTGGAAATTTTACTTAATTCAAAAGCTTATTGAGCCAAGACATTTTCATGTGTATGTCGTAAATGTTGTATGATTATCCTTTTAATGTTTGCGATGTATGTTATTTTCATCTATACTAAGCAAATTGAATTATTTCAGTGGCTTTAGTACTTATCTTGTTGAAGGTGTGTTGTATGTGTTTTAAAAATCATTTCTTTTAAGAAAACTATTTCGCTAGTTGTCCAACAATTCATTTATATGTCATGTTCATGTGTCTTTTCTAGATTAATACTATTACTTGTCTCTAAAAGGCTCACTTTCTCTTCCCCTTCGATAGAAGAACCTTGATACATTCTGTAGTTGAAAAACCATAAGGCATACTCACTTGCTAATCCAAAATTACATGTGTATTAATCTCTCATGATGAACATTGAATCCAAGGCATATCTTTAAGAATATATGGAAGTTGGGCCTTATTTTCAGAAGGGATCCCACACCAAATAGTGTGAAGTCTAATTGGTACTTTTCATAAGGTAGACCCCCTTGCATGTTTGTAGTATCCAGTAGCGTCAACATTTTGGTGCTAGAAGGAGGGAAAACATCTTTTTATGGTTGAAAATTCTTTGCATCCTAATAGACAAAACACTACGCAAGGTAGCAATATTCCCATTTCCACTCCTATTCGTACCCATGAAAGTGAAGAAAATGTGCAGTCTAGCCTCGAACAAACCTTCAAATTTACCTACAACCAAATCTGGACTATATGATCCATCACTCATCATTTTGTGAAAGCTCTTGGCCTCCTCCCTATCGTTGTGATTCTTCCTCTTAAACTTGTAAGAAAAGAAGTAACCCCCAATGGTATTCTTGTTTCATTGATGGAAGATTTGGTTATCGCAATCCTCAAAGCATTAATTGATCCTACAGAGAAATGTGGGGAAATTATACCTATTGAGGAGAATCTAGATAGTGAAGGAGAATTTTTTCAGTATTTTGATGAGGAGAAGCCTAATAACATTACAGATCCTACCGATAAGGGAGAGGATTCTTTGAATTTAGAAGAAGAAGAGGAGGAATAAGATGAAGACATGGCTGATGCAAATTTGGATTATATGGCTCAAGGGCCACTCACGTTTCCGACCAATCTTCACAAGATGCCCAAACATTCAGAAAAGTTGTTGTTAAAGTTCGATCTGGACAAGAAGACTAAAGTTGAAGATCATATAGAAGAGTTCTACATTCATCTATGAATGCTCGAGGAGCGTTTTGAGGATGTCACTTGTAAACTATTTCAATATAACTTAGAGGGTAGAGCATTTGTATGGTATAATAGTCTTCCAGTTAATTCAATCTAAAATTAGAGGGAGTTTAAGAAGTTGTTTCTTGAAAGAAAAAAATGGCAATAAGACTCTCACCATGTTGCTGAAATAACTTGGGAATTTGAAAGTGGGCGAAAAAGAATGAATCAAATATTTTAATTAGAGATTCATGCGGTTGATGAATAATCTCCCCATGGATGTGCAACCTCACGATGATATTACTAAATATTATGACACATACACCTTAACAACTAACATTTATGTTTTCATGAAGAGAGCTAAGAAGGGAACATTGGCCTTGAACTTTGCAGAAGCTCACGCTGTACAAAAATATTTGCAATCCATTAGAATCATCACAGATGCTGACAATTCTAAGGACTCCAAGGAAGCTAGTAATAAGAACCAAGCCTCTTCCAGTAGAACAAAGGACAAAGATTCTTTGGACATGGAGAGCTTGACCAAGTCTCTAAAGTTCCTCATGAAGTAAGTAACATGATTGAAGAGATGATCGAGTGAGGAATCTACTAACAGCCCAAGTCTTCCAGGCCACTGTTCTTCAAAAGAAATAATACCTCACAACAGGCCAAATCTGCTCAGAGTTCCAACACAATGTTCAACATAAAGTTCTGGGCATGGACAACTTTTTCACTTTTCACCAAGAGAAACATTCTAAGAAGACATGCCCACAGTGGAATCATAATATGAACACTATGATGGAAAACTTCATTGATACTCTTTTGGCAGAGGAACAGTTTGAGTCGAATAAAGAAACAAGTGAACCTATCACGACTGAACATAATGCAAGTGTTGGACATTCAGTTAACATGTTCAGTATTATATACAACACTAACAAGTGTTTATCAACCAACAACGAGTGAAGCTGCCCCTAAGCAATCAATTGATCGTTACACTCCAAGGAGCAAAGGACTCATTACTAAGCAGGAGATCAAGAAACAGTTGTTACACAGAATTCTGCCACCTTCAAATCCCATTTAGAATTCACAGAACAATTCTAGAGGTGATCTTGCTTCAAAGTTCACTTCCAACAACAACAAAAATAAGTCCACCACTCATGTTGTTGTGGATAAATCTACACCACCTAACTCATCAGCACATCTCGTTGTGATGGTTAAAATTGATTACAACATTGTGGAAGATATGAAGAGAGCTCATGTGAGCATTTCACTTTTCGAGCTCACCACGATGATGGGCCAGTGTGACATGATTCTCCAAGCACTAGCATCACACACTCTAGTGGGTAAAGAGGCTTTTTCATCAGAAGTAACATCCAGTAACTCTCGTGATATCCTTGAATCTATTGTAAATGTTGTGAATTTAAATTCTAACACTCTTTGCCCACCTTTTTTGCTAACATTCACAATTTTTAATTATAATGTTCACAATTGTTTAGTCGATAATGGTACATCCGTGAATGTCCTTCCATTGTTAGTTTCTAATAAAATCAATGCACAATGGGATAAGAGAGATGCATAGATTATACAACTAGATAGATCATTTTTCTAGGCTATAGGTGAACTCTGGAATTTTCTTATCTATATTTCATCTAACGACCAAGTTCATCGGTGTATCAATATTATGGTCATGGACATTCTAGAAGCATATGGTTTATTGTTCAACAGAGATTGGTTTAACAAAATTCAAGGATAATTTGCGACATACTATTCTCACTTGTGGCTTTCATACAAGGGAAGAAATAATCAGATTCGATTTGATAGTGAGCCTTACATGAAATGCACCATGACACAACTTGAAGAGAAAAATGAACCGATGGGCATCACAGAAGTCATTTTCGGGGAAAAAAACTGGAGTTCGATCACGGATGTTATCTAACTCATCCTTCCCTAGTACCACTAGATGAATAGTTGGAACTCCTTCCTAGAAATCCAACTGGTCATAATAACCTTTTTACAGTAGACATACGTAGTACTAGTGTAGGAAATAGCTCTAATATTTCTATCTTTTAGACTTTATATTTTGACATTTCGAAATTGTAGGCGGGCCCTAGAATTGGTTGTGTTTTAATAGACCCGCAACAAAGAAAATATTTTATCTCTTGCCACTTGGAATTCGAGTGCACCAACAAGATCGCAGAATATGAAGCACTCATATTAGGTCTAAATAAAGCCATTGACCTCAAAGATGAGGTACTCAAAGCAATAGGTGACTCTGAGATTGTCATATGGTAGTTACAAAATACAATACACTATGTATCACCTAATCTTAAAGGTTATCAACAAGAGGTACGGAATTTAATTTCATAATTCCAATATTTCAATATTATTTATGTTCCTAGGATTCATAGTCGCTACTAATATTTTGGAAAATTTTGCTGCTAGGTTGTCACCTTTAAGGGATAGCTTTTCTATTGAAATTATTTATAGGCCATCTATTCTTGATAATATCACTAACTTTTTTGTTTTCAATGACGACCAACAAATAATAAACTTTATGGAGAACACTAATGTATCTAAGAATGCATCCATTGATGAGGACAAGCACGATAAATAATTGCAGGATGCAACACAAGAAAGTAAAGAAAACCCCATGCCTAAGGGCATGGTGTCACTTGAAACCCTATATGACTTGCAAAATCGCTTCAAGGCATCGATGAATGCAAAGACTCACAGTTCGAATCTTTCACATGAGCAAATTAACCTTGGTATAGAATAATATCTGAAGTATGTCAATCTTGGTACTTTTTTTACACCCTAGAAGCAGCAGTATTTTATCCGCCTTTTTAAGAAATATCGAAATACTTTCGCATGGACATATGATGATCTCAAAAATTACGACATGCAAATAATCCAATATGTAATTCCAATCATGGAAGGGGCTAAGCCTTTTCAACAGAATCTGCTAAAATTTCATCTGACACTTGAGTCTTTGATTCAAAAAGAGTTACAGAAGTTGTTGGATGCTTGGATCATCTTTAAAGTGTGACATTCAACATGGGTATCAGATTTATTCCCTCTAAGAAAGAAGTATGGGGAAATACGCTTGTGCATAGATTTACGCAATCTTAATCACACCAGGAACAAAGATAATTACTCATTACCTTTAATGGAGTAGATTTTGAAAATAGTATCAAGGTCGAAAATGGTTTCCTCGTTGGATGGTTTTTCAGGTTACAACTAGGTTCTAGTGTCATAACCTGGCAAACATAAAACAACCTTTCGAACTAAGTAAGGCATGTTTTCCCTCAAAAGAATATCATTTGGATTGATTAATGCAGGCGCAACTTTCCAACGTGTGATGGACATCGCCTTTCGTTGTTTGTTTTGTCAGAGCATAATGGTCTACATTGATGATGTAACGATGTTTTCCAAAAGAATATTAGATCACTTACGCCATTTGAAACAAATATTTGAGAAATGTCCTAAATACGAGATATCGCTTAATCCTAAGAAGATCAATTTTGTTGTGCTTGAGGGGAATCTCTTAGGCCATATCATCGCAAAATTTGGGATTAAGGTGGACCCTGAAAGGGTCAGAACTATCATGCAGATTCCCTTCCCCGTGAGAAAGAAATTCATGCAGTCCTTCTTGGGGAAAATTAAATTCCTCCACAAATTCATCTCCAAGTACACACAGATCGTGAAATCAATGTAGGAGATGGTAAATAAGGATGTGATATACAAATGGGATAAAAGGGAAAAGGATACATTCTCTAGTATAACGCAAATTATTGCAGAAGCACCAACATTGGTCGATCCAGAATTCAACAAAGATTTCCTATTGTACACCTTCTCTTCTAATTCTTCTATTGTTATCATTCTTGCACACAAAGATGATCAACATAATGAATGTCCTATATCATTCATGAGTGTGAGTTTACAAGGGCCTAAAATGAACTATCACATTGTCGATAAATAAGCTTACGCGGTCTACAAGGCGGTTAAATACTTTCGACCTTACCTTCTAAAAAATCATTGTGTTATCTTTGTGCCACACCTAGTGGCCAAATTGTTGTTCATTCAACAAGAGATGGGTGAAAGAAGGGCGAATTGGGTGACTGGCTTGCAAGAGTGTGATTTTGATTTCAATCCAATTCACACCATCAAAGGTCATGGTCTTTTCTAGATAGCAGCCAAAGCGGTAAATTCACTAGAAGATGATTCTTCTAGATGGGATCAAGAGATTGAAATGGACAATATTGAACATGTTGACCCCACTAACACTCCAACCTCTTAGTACATAGACATGTGAAATTATATTTAACATGGTAATCTTCGCTCTCACTTATCTGCAAGATAAAAGAGGGAAATCAAATTGAAAAATCTATCTTACTAGTTGATACATGGAGTGATTTTCATAAATCACCACAATAGAGTCATACTTAGATACACATATCGTGAAACCGATGCAGGAGATGGTAAATAAGGATGTGATATACAAATGGGATAAAATGGAAAAGGATGCATACTCTTGTATAATGCAAGCTATTGTAGAAGCACCAACATTTTTCAACCCAAACTTCAACAAAGATTTCCTGTTGTACACCTTCACTTCTAATTCTTCTATCGTTCTTACACACAAAGATGATAAACATAATGAACAGCTTATATTATTCATGAGTGTCATCTTACAAGGGCATAAACATAACTATCTCATTTTCGATAAACAAGCTTACATAGTCTGCAAAGTGGTGAAACACTTTCGGCCTTACCTTCTAAAAAATCATTGTGTTATCTTTGTGCCACAACCAACGGTCAGATTGTTTTTCATTCAGCAAGAGATGGGTGAAAGAATGGCGAACTAGATGACTAGCTTGCAAGAGTGTGATCTGGAGTTCAAACCAATTCACACCATCAAACGTCATGGTCTTTGCCAACTAGCAGCCGAAGTGGTAAATATGCTAGAAGATGATTCTTCTGAATGGGATCAGGAGATTGAAATGTACAATCTCGAATGTGTTGACCCCACTGACACACCAACCTCTTGGTACACAGACATGTGAAAGTATCTTGAGCATGGTACTCTTGTCTCTCACTTATCTGCAAGACAGAAGAGGGAAATCAAGGAAAGCTCTATCTTACCAATTGAAACAAGGAGTTCTTTTCATAAATCACCACAACAGAGTCATACATAGATGCATAGATCATGAAACTGATGCAGGAGATGGTAAAGAAGTATGTGATATACAAATGGGATAAAAGGGAAAAGGATGCATTCTCTCGTATAATGCAAGCTATTGCAGAAGCACTAGCATTGTTTAGTCTAGACTTCAACAAAGATTTCCTGTTGTACACCTTCGCTTTTAATTCTTCTCTTGTTATCGTTCTTACACATAAATATGATCAAAATAATGAACGACCTATATCATTCATGAGTGTCATCTTACAAGGGCCTAAAATTAACTATCTAATTGTCGATAAATAAGCTTACGCAGTCTACAAGGCAGTGAAACACTTTCAACCTTACCTTCTAAAAATTCATTGTATTATCTTTGTGCCACACCCTACGGTCACATTGTTGTTCGTTCAACAAGAGATAGGTGAAAGAAAGGCAAACTGGATGACTGGCTTGCAAGAGTGTGATCTGGAGTTCAAACCAATTCACACCATCAACGGTTATGGTCTTTGCCAACTAGCAACCGAAGCGGTAAATGATCTAGAAGATGGTTCTTCTAGATGGGATCAATAGATTGAAATGTACAATATTAAACGTGTTCACACCTCTAACACACCAACCTCTTGGTACGCAAACATGGGAAATTATCTTGAGCATGGTACTCTTCCCTCACACTTATCTGCAAGATAGAACAGGGAAATCAGATTGAAATCTCTATCTTACCAATTGATACATGGAGTGATTTTCATAAATCACCACAACAGAGTCATACTCAGATGCTTATAAGCACCATATTCGGAAAAGGTTATGTGTGACCTCCATGACAAACTAGCCAAAGGACATTTTGCGGGTGACACAATAGCACACATAGTTATGTGGATCGATTTTTATTGGCCCACGCTTTTCAAAGATGCTCACGCTTATGCCCGCAAGTGTTTGTTCTGTCATAGATGTGCCAGCTAAGAAAAGAAGTCATCCGCCCCATTGCAGCCCATCATTCTAGAAGAACCATTTCAAAAATGGGGCCTAGATTTTATCAGTAAGATGTTTCCGCACTCATCAAAGAAAAACCACTATATTTTGATTGCTACACATTACTTCACACAATGGACAGAAGCGGTTCCCCTCAAGCAAGTGAATGATCAAGAAGTCATCATCTTCCTCAAATAGAATATTATCACCAGGTTCAACATTATGAATTTAGTTGTTTTTTACAATGCAACATTTTTTTATCATTGAAAATTATGATTTTGCATTGGAAAATGGCATTGTATTGAAGCATTCATCTAATTATTACCCAAAGGGAAACGACCTTGTTGATTCAATTAATAAGAATATTATTCGCATAATAAAAAGGTTGTCTTCTATGAAAAAATGAGTTGGCATTCTACTTTGGTGAATGCCCTATGGGATGATTGTGTCACGCCTAAAACTTCTATGAATTCCTCTCCTTACTTCCTGGTGTATGGAAAAGAAGCCATCCTACCCTTGAACATCTACCTTCCTATCCCTTCAACTTTCGCAAGAATCCCAGGGTAAGCCTTGCCTCTTGGTTCAGAGTAGGATAGACACTCTCCTTAAGTTACAGGAAGAAAGAAAGAAAGCAAAAGAAAACTTTTATCTTCACCAAAGCCATATCAATAGATGGTTTGACAAGAAGTCTGAGTGGAAAAGTGAATTCAATGTGGGTGACCTTGTCTTGAATTGGGACAAAGCCCACGAGGATAAGGGGAAACACACTGAGTTCCAATCCTTGTGGATCAGCCATATGTTGTTCTTAAGAATTTTGGCTATCAAACTTATCGTCTCTAATATTTGGACGAAAAGACTTAATCACTTCCTGTAAATGGCCAATATTTGAAACAATATTTTCAATAAGAGTCTAGGATTGTGCCCTACCTTATGTAAATAGTTTTTTGTTTTCATTATTTGTCATTTTGAGTCTTTGTTTTTTTTTCTTTGTTCATGCGAATAAGTGTCGTGTGAGTGTATTTTGGTTCCTATGTACGTGGCTATATTTAAAAGAGTCTTGTGACACTACAACATCTGGATGACCTTATGTCATTCTTATTTGTCTGATTATGACTTTTGGTTGATGATGTTCCGAACAAAAATATGATCTTGTGTAAGGAAGCCTTGAGTCAAACTATGATATCCATGTCTATTCTGGAAACCTCATCCCTGTACTCGATTCTTTATGTTTCGGTGTTTTCCATGCTAATCCGATAAAGTAGAGAAGGAAAAGGGGAAAATCTAAATGAGCAAACCAATATCAAAGGTATTATATGCTTCTATGAAGGAACAACCTCTTCTACTCTCAATAAGTCGGGATCCCTCTTCTGCCCATGAAATGAATAAGTTTCGATGCATAGTCCTATATGTAAAATAAATAATAAAGGGTGAAAGAAGAGAAAGGCTTCATGTGCAAGCAGGTGAAGCAAGTAACTCCACCAGTGTATTTTCCAGGCTCGTTGGTAGCGGAACAATGTCTTTGTTCATGAAGTAACTCCATTAGGGTATTGTCTAGGCCTGCTGGTAGCAGACCAACACTAGAGATGATAAACTATACTCTAGAAATATAAATCTCATGAACTATATTACCATTTACTGATTCGAAACATTGTGATATTGTTGGTCTTATGTTTGTGTTTAACCGATACAAGGGATGAAGGGGGATATGTTTATGCACGAAGTGAGTGGGGAAGCCAGGGTATTACGAATGTTGAATCAATACTCCTTGAAGAACTAGACCCTGCATGAAAGAATTAACCAAGGTAGAGAAGTTGGAATTCTACTAGTGTGTTGCCAAGTGTTGTTGCTGCTACAACACCTTCTAAATTATTGGCTTGCATCCAAATTTCAGAACATACTTTGACTTCTCATGTTGTCGTCGCAAGTATTAGGAATCATTACATGTGTTTTCTCTAAGTGTTCTTGTCCCCTTTTGAAGAAAATAAAAGTATCGTCTTTTAGCATAGACAAGCATTGCATATCGCATATATGTGGTTTTGGTTTGTCTCAAGGGAGTATCTTTATGTTAATGAGTCATTCTTACCATGTAAACATGTGTCACACTCATTTTCAAAGTTTGAACCACTATCACACAAGTGTCATCACTGTCGTTGCGAAGTGTATATTTGGTGTTACACTTGGAGTAAGACATCACAATGTCATCACATTTAGTAAAGTATGTTGTTCATGTGTTCAGGTTGATATATGTTGTGTCGTCAAGTATCCTAATTGTGTGATCATACTTAAGTCTCATCATTATTCACTTCAGTTTCACTAGTCCCACACTCAGTCAAACTTCGAAAAAAAAGTGGACCGAGCAACCTGGCATCACCCACCCCTCTTGAACTGTGCACTGCATAGCCTCAGTCCTCAAGCCTCAACCTTGCATCTTAGCATTGTGCAATGCCCGTTCCTTGCCTCCCAAAACTGCACATTCCGCAGTCACAGTGCTTAGTCTCAACCCTTGAGCTCCATAACTGTGTAGTCCTTTCACTCAACTAGTCTCTTGTGTGCACTGCTTAGTCTCAAGAATCAAGCCTAAGCCTAGATCCCTTTAACTATCTAACTACACAATCCCTTAGCCTCTATCTCTCTAGAATTGTGCAGTGGGAAACCTAAAGCGTCAAGCCCTCAACTTGACCCCTTGAGCCCCTCAATTGCATAGATGACAAGCCCTGGCATGCCTAAAATGCGCACTGCACAGTCTCAAGGTTCGGTCCTTGACCCTGACAGCCTAAGCTATGCAACTATGCAATGCCTAATTCTGATTCCCAGCTTGTCAACCAGTTCCAGCTCAACTAATGGATTGTTATGCATCATGTTAGACTAGGGGTTTTATCAGACTAATGTCGTCTTTTCATGAGTGGATTTCAATTGCAAGTATTTTATCATGTTATGACAGGATGATGATGAAGGGGAAGAAGAAGGAGACCTTGCTAGAAGACACCCTCAAAGCTAAAAGAACAAGTTGATAAATCAATAGAATACAAAGGGACACCATTTTGCGAAAATAGTTAGGGATCAATTTTACATTGAAGACTCCTTTTAAGCCATATGGAGAAAGAAGAACACCATCCTCAAGAAGACACAAAGAAATAAACAACAAAGAGTGGCTTTATACTACCATGTTAACATGAAGTCCTTGTCATCAATGTCATGTCATGTTATGTCATGATTCATCATGTGCCACATCATTTTGTGGACTATGTAAATTATATATTGGAAAATGTAATGTAAAGTGGAAGCCCAAGAGTCATCTATGTAATGTGAAAAGTCATGTAGGCATTCAAAAGGTCATTGAGAATTCAAATAGTCATGAGGGAAGTCTAAGAGTCACAAGAGAGGTGAAGAATCACCCCATTTGTTATATATACACCCTCATTTCCCATGTAAAGGACTTTTCACCTTGGCTCCCCCTACCAGGCATTACAAAGGAAGATAGTTCTTTTGGAAGAGAAAGTGGTTTTTGTAATGCTCCACTATTGGGGCTAGTGGTGTTCATTGTCTTCATGTATCTTGGAAATTTTACTTAATTCAGAAGCTTCTTGAGCCAGCACACTTTCATGCATATGTCATAAATATTGTAAGACTATTCTTTGAATGTTTGCAATGTATGTTGTTTTCATCTGTACTAAGGAAATTGAACTATTTTGGTGGGTTTAGTACTTATCTTATTGAAGGTGTGTTGTATGTGTTTTAACAATTGTTTCTTCTAAGTGAATTATTTTGCTAGTTGTCCAACAATTCATCTATATGTCATGTTAGTGTATCTTTTCTAGATTAGTACTACTACTTGTCACTAAAAGGCTCACTTTTCTCTTCCCCTTTGGTATAAGAACCTTGATACATTCCACAACTAAACAACCATAAGGCATACTCACTTGCTAATCTGAAATTACATGTGTATTACTCTCTCATGTTGAACATTGAAGCTAAGGCATATGTTTAATAATATATGGCAATCAGGCCTTATTTCTAGAAGGGATCCCACACCAAATGATGCAAAATCTAATTGGGAATTTTCATCGGGGAGACCCCCTTTCTTCTTGGCAGTATGCATCACCATCAACACTACACTAAATCAAAATTTTGCATGGTGGTTAGGCTTGAAGACAAGAATACAATAGAAACATTGTCTATTGTTAACATTTATGATTCAGTGTTATACAATGAGAAGGGAGAATTCTGGGATTCTATCATAAAGATAAAAGAAGAACAATGACATATCAATAGCATTGTAAGTGGAGAACTCAAAACTGTGTTATATTTTGGAGAAAAATGTGGGGGAAGCATTGTCAGAGATCCTTTTCAAGAATGGTTGGAAGACCTTCTTGGAAAATGAGATCTCTTGGATGATACCCCCAAAAAATGGAATTACACCTGGTCCAATAAACGATGTGACTATGGCAACATAGCAACCTATTTGGGTCATTTTCCCATTCATAGTGTTTTGCTCGTAAAAGGAATTGGATGTGTGTCATTCATTTTGGTGCATGGGGACCTAGAATGATTGGCCTATTTTTATTTCACTTGATCCTCCCAAAGACCTTGGTTCAATCCCATTTCGATTCAACCTGGGGTGGATTTTAAAGGAAGGAGTCTCGCATCTAATAAATTAGTATTCGGCAACTCCTGTAAAAGGATCGTCATCTTTTGTTTAGGAAACCAAACTAAAAATGGTTAAATAATATTTAAGAAAGTGGGCCAAAAATAACTATAAGCCCCCAAGTCAAGAGAAACATGATATTATCAAGCGCCTAGAGGACTATCAATCTATGATGGAACTCAACCAAATAGCAGAGTGGCACTTTGAAGAAGAAAAAGAGTTGAGCAAGTAGATACGTTTTCTCGGCAAACAAGAAGAGAAATGTTGGTAGTTAAAGTCTAGAAGTCTCTAGCTATGAACTAAGGCTAATAAATCCTATTTTTTTCATAAACAAGCCCAAGCTGAGGAAAAAAAGAACAAGGTCAAAGATATCATTCTAGAAGGTCACCCTAAAATATCCTCTTTCCCTAAGATTAAGCAAGAAGCCCATCATTTCTTTAAGGATTTATACTTTGAGGACAAGGAAAATTATCTAGGAGAGGTGAAATATTTTATAAATTGTCTTCCTTTGATGGTATTGGATTCGTAGAATGCCAAGCTCTCAAACAAATTGAACAATCTAATATGGTTGAGATCATCTGGTCTCTTGATTTGGATAAAGCCCCAAGCCTAGATGTCTTTTCATAAGCTTTTATAGATGCTTTCGGGGCATAATTAAAAGGTACCTTCTAAGAATTTTGAATTCCTCTAGGATGAAAGACAAGTTGGGAGGTGTTGGTGGCTCAAACTGAACATGTCAACATTATAAGGGAGACCACCCAGTCGGGAACTTAAAGTAGCTCCTTTTTCATTTGGAATGGTGGTTCCAGCTAGTTCAATTGGGTCCAGTCACCCCCTCTCTTTCTCTATTAGCTTATAGTATGTCTATTACTTTCCAATAGAAAAGAGACATCAGATCTACCCTCTTGTAGAGCTCATGCAAGAAAGTGATCCTTAAGCTGAATTAATGGCTCAGCCAAGCCACTCTAAAGTTTTGCCTTGTGTAAGAGGACTTTTAGAATGAAATAATTAAAACTAAATGCATATCTAATCCAGAAAATAAATCCTAAATCTATCTTTATTGAAGGAAAGATTAGTCTCTCTCTCAACCAATAGAAAGGTAAAAGGGGATTTGGACCAACTTTGAATTTTGAATAAAAATGAATTCAATAAGCCAAGAAATAGTTCAAAGACTTATTACTAGTTCAAGAAAGTATATGTATTCATCTATCTTATGAATAGTCATTAGATCTCTAGTGCACATACATCCAAATTCAAATATAATGAATTCAAACTAAAAAGACATGATTGCATTAAGGAAATAGTTCTCATAAAACAATCATTATTAAAACCTAGATAAACTTGACATGAATTTTCTAAATAGTTAAAAAGTATTTATTGTTTATCTATTTGAATTCATAATTTAACTTGATATCAATTAGATCCATAAAAGGATAGATTTCAAATGATTTAGACAAGAATATGTTAAATGAATTTACAATAGTGCAAAAATTCAAACAAAAAATACTTATCTGGATCAATAATTGCATCAAATTTATTAAATGTTGGCCACCAATCATCCTCTATCTCTGACATTAGTGTACAAGAATTAAAGATCTGATCAAATCCTTTGAGTACATGAAATTCTCAAAAAAATTCATGATAGCATGAAATTTTCAAACCTGAAATACAACTCTTTAATCTCTGTGAGAATGATCCAAAGTAGCTAATTATCTACAAATATATTGCTCCCTACAGTAACACAAAAATCCCTCTCTTTGCAGAGAAATTCCTGCCCAAGTTTCAGATATGGAACACCCCCCCCTCAATTCTACCAAAAGCTATATTTATAATTACAAAAGAAAATTAAAATGAGAGAATTGTTGGAGAATAAATTTGCTCCAAAAATTTTAATTGGCCAAAATTCTTCTTTCTCTCTTGCTGGTGCAATTCCATTGTTCCTGTTAGCCTTGTGGGCAAACGGTCCAAAAATGGATACAAGTATTCCCTTTTAGAATCTCCAAATTTGATCAAAATCATGCCAAAGGATCCAAGTATGCCCCAAAAGTCTTCAAAATCCTCTTAAGGATCGTTCAAAGTCAAAATGGTTACAGGAGGAAAGCCCTTGGAAGGGCGGAAATACACTATCGGGAGGCTCAAAACACTCTAAAACCATGAAAAAACAGTATTGCAGGCTTAAACTGTTCATCGCAAAACAGTTGTTAGATCTAGCCAATCAGCGGCCCAGATTTAAGCAACTAATCGCAATTGGCCAAGCGGAGAGGACCATTTGAAGTTGAACGCATGACATCGCAGATCACCGATCGTCGATGATCGGATCGGCGGGTCGCATCGGCAAGGAACATATGCTATGTTATATAATAATATATAATACTATATATATATATATATATAATATATATTATTATATATATATATATATATAATATTATATATATATTATATATAATATATATATAATATAATATATATATATTATAAAATATATAGATATAAGGCCCGAGCATTGAACGATCAGCGATTGCGATCAGATCGCATCGTTGTATCACATTGACATTATACCAAGGGGCGGGGCCTATGCACATACATCTATGTGACCCAATAGGCCGAACTCGACGTAATTATATGCGATAGTTCATATATTTTGAGATCCGTGCCCAAGATTTTTCAACGTTTTTGCAGTTTTGTGTATTTTTGTTGTTTCAACGAAATACAAAGGGAACAAGGGACAGCACCAATGCGATAAAGCCCGGACCCGAAAGGGTTCCAGAATAAAACTATATATATTTTGAAGTCCGAGGTAGCCCAAATCTTAATGTATTTCATGTATTTTCGATGTATAACAAAAATATGAAGGGAGCATTAGCCAGTGCGATTGCGATAAAGCCCGAACCCGAAAGGGTCCGGGAAGTGGAATATATGAAATTTGAAGTCTGCCCAAAGCAGTTTTCCTGCATTTTTCACTGTTTTCGCATATTTCATTGTGTAAAGGAAATACACAGGCCAAGCCAAATGCGACTTGCGATGGAAACAAGGCTGCACCCAATAGATAATTAAATCATATTTGAAGACCTTTGAAGTCCAAAAAGGACAGAGAAGGGTGAGATTTATCAATATTTGTTGTGTTTTATGTTTATAACAGAAATAGTCATTGATTGCAATATAAAGAGAAAACAAAGGCACTCAGACCCTTTCCATTACCTAATAGAGGTTGGGAGAAAGGGACAAAGGCTGGAAAGTGATCATGGACACCACAACATGTTGTAGCCCAAAACAAAAAATTCATGGAGCTCAGACAACGCAATAGCCACACCAACAAACATTATGGAGCATCTCTAGCATAGGAGAGCTCCTAGATAGCGCAACAGACTATCCAAAATATCTAATTGTGGTTATTCCTCTTTCAGAAGGAGAAAAGCCTCCAAGCCATGCTTGCCTTCAGGGAATCAAACAGTTAAACAAGACAGAGTGATCGATTAAGACCTCTCAAGCCTCAGAAGGCTGAATATCATTGTAAAGGCTATAAATATCTGAAAACTAGATGTAACAGAGGTTCAACCTTTGGAGACTATAGAGACTCGACTCCTTTAGCTTCTCATCTGCATTCTTTAGTAATACTAGCTTTTTTTGTTGTTATATGTTCAATGTCCACTTTTATTCTGTTCTAAGCTTGCATTTGGATAGTTTATTCATGTTTCTTTTGTATCTAATGCCAGATAATTGTCATCTTATCTCTGTGTTGATAAATTAGACTTGCAAGCTTCTTTACTGCCTGTAGCTAGCCATTTATATGTGTTATTATATATGCATCTGCCAATATAGTCAGTAAGCTCATTTGCTGCATGTAGCTAGCCATTCATATATGTTCATGTATGCAATCTGTTGGTACTGTCAGTATTCTCCATCTAACCATTAAATCTACAAACTATTGAGCATTAGTGGTCCAAAGCCTTGTGTTGTTGAGGGTTTTCATGCATGTCTTGAGTGAGAATAGAGTTGAAATAGTTATCTAACTTGATTGAAACCATCATTTATTCCAATAGTTCAGAGAAAAATATTGAACATTACATGTTACCAGGCATCTCCGATCTGCAACCTAGGAGAGTTTCCTCGAGTGCTAACATAATTGGTGTCATTACCAGGGACAGGAAACTGAAGCTCAGCTTCCTTAGGAAATGACATAGATACAGCTTTGATGATAGACAAAGTCTAGACACTTCACTGGTTGTAATCATCTATCTGGCGACTCTACTGGAGGCTGAACCTCTTGGTGCCTCCACTTCATACTTCTGGCTCAGTTTGTCAGGCATACTCAGAGAAATCCTTAAAAGCTACAAGCTGACCCAGTACCTGACCTTGAAGAAATCATCAAAGAGAGAAAGGTATTGCAGAAAGGAGCATCAGGTTCAGGTAAACCTAAACAATCTTCTATATCTCTTCAAGAAAGGCTTGTAATATAACAAATACATGTTGAGAGTATAGCATATAATACTAGCAGTGAAGAAAAACTCTCAGAGATTCATAAAGCTCCTTGTTCTTTAGGTTCTCCTTTTTCTTTAAGCCCAAAGGAAACCTCACCTCCTATCCATCATACTCCTTTAGTCATGTCAGTCACTCCTCAGCCCTCTATCATTCAGACTGCCAGTACTCTTTTAGCCACCACAGCTATGGCAAGTCCACAAGCACCTACCAAAATGGAAAGAATCATAGTTACTAGGTATGGACCTCTAATACTGCCCACTCCTTTGAATGCCATTCCTACAGGAGAATATCAGAAATATAGGCCTAAGTTCACTGGGACTGAAGGTGTTACTGCTGAAGAAACTCTTAAGTCATTCTATAGCTATGCTAATAATCTGGACATTAGTGAAGATGATGTGTGGATGAGAGTCTTTGTCCCAAGCCTATATGGAGAGGCTAGAAAATGGTTTAGAGAACTAACCCCCAAATATATCGCAGATATTGAAGCTCTAGATGATGCATTCCTAAAGCATTGGGGGGATAAGAAGGATCTCCTCTACTACCACTCTGAGTTTGGGAACTTAAAGAGGGAAAATGGTGAGTTGTTGTCTGATTTAAATAAGAATTTTAACCGTATGTACAACAAGATACCAGCTGAAGTAAAACCTACTACTACCTCTGCTAAACTCACCTATGCCAGTGCTTTTGATTCTGACTTTTGCCTACTGTTGAGAGAGAGACAATGTGCTACTTTGGCTGACATGCAGGATGCAGCCTTGGAAGTAGAATCAAACATCATGGTTGTAGATAAGCTCAAGGGAAATGTTGATATAAGAAGACAGAGGGGTGAATCTTCATCATCCTCTAATCCTAAGATAAATAAAATGACCAAAATTATCGAGTCATTAGCCTCTGAAATCTCTAAATTGAAGGTTGAGCATTACCTGGGGAAAGGAAGAATGCCTAATACCTTGGCCCCAAGAAATCCAAATCCGAATCCATATAGAAGAATGAATGAGCAGTTGCAGATTTTGCAAAGAAATAAAGATGCAAATGAAGACCAAAGGGTCAAGGCTCCTTTTCAAAATGCAGTCATGGAAGAAGAGCAGTTTGAAAAAGATGATGAGATCCATTGTGTGGAAGACAAAGGAAATGCTTCCTTTTTTACCTCAGTTGCCTATGAAAAGTCATTATGCAATGACCAGATCAGCCAAGAATGGGATGGTAAAGCTATTCTACAAAATGTAGATCAACAAAGATATAATTTCAGGTCGAAGATAAATAATGCCAAGGAAACTCCTATTCAAAGAGATGTTGTCCCTATAGTACAACAAGCTAATAAGCAAAAACAACTGGTAGTTGATCCCATCATCCTCAAATATCCAGCTCATGAGGTAAGAGGCCTCGACAAGTCTCCTTCTCCTTTCAGTTTTCAATCAGAAATTCAGAAGCTAAGAATACCTATGCCTCTGATTGAACTAGTGAAGAATGTGTCCTTCAAAAGATCCATCCTTGAGGCCCTTGAGCCTAAAGCCATCCAAGCCTCCACTGACTATGTAAATCTGCAAGATGATAAGCCAGTTGTTATTCTCAGCCCAATGATTGAAAATTGTGAAGACAGCTCCCCATCATTCTATGTCTCCCTGACTATTCATGATAAAATCCTTCACAACTGCCTTCTGGACACTGTAGCTAGCTATAATCTAATGCCCAAGGCTGTCATGGATGAGTTGGGTCTCGACATCACTAAGCCTTATCATGACTTATTTTCTTTTGACTCTAGGAAAGTGAAATGTCTAGGATTAATCAAGGACCTAGCCATGACTTTGTCTCAGTTGCCTATGAAAAGAATGATGATGGCTATTGTGGTAGCAAATGTACCTCCCAAGTTTGGCATGTTACTTTCCAAAGGTTGGATCAAGAGATTAGGTGGATCATTACAAAATGATTTGTCCTATGCTACTGTCCCAATTATCGGAGGTGAGAGCAAGAGATTATACTGAGAGGCGCAGTTGGCTTATATAATCAGCGACGAAAAGAATCCCACCAGTCATCGCATATATGTTGTTGACACTGATTTTGGAGCTTGTATTCTTCATATTGAAGAATCCCATTTAGCCTCCACGTAGCTCAAGAAACCAGTTTTCCAGATCGCAGAGGAAGAACAGCCATATATTTGGGACATGTTCTTTGATGGAGCTTGCTCTAAGGAAGCTATTGGGGTAGGTGTATTCCTTGTGTCCCCAACACAGGAACACATTCATTTATCTTTCAAATTAACCTTCTAGGTCACAAACAACATCGCAGAGTATGAAGCTTTGATTCTGGGCTTAAGCGCTACTAAAGAAATGGATATCAAAGGCCTGAAAGTGTTTGGAAATGCAGACCTCATTATTCAACAGGTAAATAAAACTTTCCAAGCTAAGCATCCAAAGCTGAAGGCATACAGAGATGAGGTATGGAGGCTCAAGGATTCTTTTAATGATTTCAACATTTATTATATTCCAAGAATGAAGAACTGACTTGTTGATTCCCTTGTTGTCTCTGCTAACATGTTTATTCCTCCTTTGCCTCCTAAATTGACATATGAAGTTTAGGTAAAATACAGACCGTCTCTGCCTGATAAAATAAAATATTGGAGGGTTTTTGAAGATGACTAGGAAATTAATAGATTTTTGCAAGTCATGGAAGAATTTTCTGAAATGCACATCGATCAAGAAAATGAAGCCATGGGAGAATGCATCCAGTCCAAGCTAAAAAGCAAGCTCGGTCGAGGAAGCATCATCCAACTACCCAGTAATCACATACCAAAAGGATTGGTGCCTCTAGAGAAGCCTTTTGGCCAAAACGATGTGCCATATAAGCCCACCGAAACAGAAAATGAGTCTGTTGTTCATAAACATAATATAGGGAGCCCAACCCATCCAAAAAACATAAATTTGTCCACGCATTTGTCCTCTGCCCAAAATTCCAAGTATTGCACCCTTATGAAGTAATTCACTGACATTTTTACCTGGGAATACAATGATATTAAAACCTATGACGCAGACATCATTCAACATAAGATCCCACTGGAAAAGAACACAATCCCTTTTAAGCAAAAGTTAAGACCTATCAGCCCTCTCTTGTAGCCTTTGATTGAGAAAGAAATCAAGAAGTTTTTGGATGCCAAAATCATAGTTCCCCTGAGGTATTCAAAGTGGATAGCCAACCTTGTGGTAGTAAGAAAGAAAAATGGAGAAATCAAGCTTTGTGTTGACTTCAGAAATCTGAACAAGTGCTCTAAAAAAGATAACTATCCCCTACCCGAGATGGAACACTTGCTACAAAGAGTTTCAGCGGCTAGAGTCATGTCTTTCTTAGATGGATTTTCAAGTTACAATCAAATTGTTGTACACCTTGAAGATAGGGAAAAGACCACCTTCACTACTCCTTGGGGCACTTTCATGTACTCCAAGATTCCTTTCGGACTGATGAATGCTGGCGCTACTTTTCATAGGGCCATGGACATAGCCTTCGTGGGAGAGAAGGACAAATTTGTCCTTATTTATCTTGATTACATAACAATATTCTCCAACAGCCACAAAGACCATTTACAACATTTGAAGAAGGTCTTCCTAAAGTGGAGACAGTTTGGAATTTCAGTAAACCCAAAGAAGTCACAGTTTGCTCTAGAAGAAGGCAAACTTCTGAGACATATTGTTTCTACTGAAGGTGTGAAGATTGATCCAGCAAGGGTTCAAGCCATTCAGACATTGTCCATCCCAATGTCAAAAGGGGACATTCAATCCTTCTTGGGTAAGATTAACTTCGTAAGGAGGTTCATTCCAAACTTTGCAGAGCTTGTAAAGCACATCACTTCCATGCTAAAGAAAGGAGCAGAAATAAAATGGACAGATGCTTCAAGAAGCTCTTTTGAAGCCACCAAGAAAGTTATCATTGAAGCTCCCACTCTAATCAACCCAAATTACACTAAGGAGTTTTGCATCTTCTCTTTTGCCTCTTATCATACACTTGCAACAATTCTGTTGCAGAAAAATGATGAAGGCATAGAGAATCCTGTGGCCTTTTTCAGCAAAACTTTAAGGGATGCTGAATTAAGGTATGACCTTATTGAAAAACAAGCTTATTCTCTCATAAAGTCTTTAAAGGCATTCAGAATTTATATTCTACATTCCAAAGTAGTTGCATATGTACCTTCAGCTTCAGTAAAAGATGTTTTAACTCAGCCAGACATTGATGGGAAGAGAGCTAAATGGATTGCAAAATTCATAGAATTTAACATAGAGGTGAAGCCCACTAAGCTTGTCAAAGGCCAAGGCTTGGCTAAACTTATGGTTGAAGAAAATTGTAGCTTGTTAAATATAAATTCCATGAGTCTAAATTCAGATGATGAGCAGACAGAGGGAGTAGCAGAAGAGCAAAAGAAGAAGCAGTCTTTGGCTGAAAATCTAGCCACATGTTAATGGTATTATAACATAGTTCATTTTTTGCAAAATCTAGAAGTCCCTCTAGGGCTTAGCTCAAGTCAAGCTCATGCCATTAAACTTAGATCAGCGAAATTCTATATTGATAAAAATCTACTTTATTGGAAAGACCCATCAGAAATCCTCGTGAGGTGTCTAGATAAATAACAATCTGTGGAAGTCATACACCAGTTCCTTTCTAGCATCTGTGGAGGGCATCATTATTGGAAAACCACAACTCACAAAATCTTGAGGGCTGGATATTATTGGCCTACTATGTTCTCTAATGTATTTTCTTTTGTAAAATATTGTGACAAGTGCCAGAGGTTTGCAGGAAGACAACAGCTAAAATCTCTGCCCTTGAAGCCAATACATGTCAATGGTCCCTTCCAATAGTGGGGCTTGGACTTTATGGGTGAGATCAACCCACATTCTGGTGGCCAACACAAATGGATCTTAGTAGCCACTGATTATTTCACCAAGTGGATTGAGGCTATACCCACTAAGAATGCCAATCATCAAGTTGTCATAAAGTTCTTAAATGAGAATATTTTCACTAGATTTAGTTGCCCAACCGAACTAGTCACTGATATTGCATTAGCTTTTAAAGCAAAAGAATTGGTGGACATGACTGATTCCATGGACATTCAAATAGTGCATTCTACCTCATATTATCCTCAAGGAAATGGCCTAGCAGAATCATCTAACAAAATTCTGGTAAGGGTCATCAAAAAGCTGTTAGAGGACAAAAAAAAGAGCTAGGATTCCAAGCTGAAGTTTGCACTATGGGCTGACCGAGTTACCATCAAAAGGTCCCTAGGGAATTCTCCATTCAAACTAGTCTATGGCACTGATGTTGTTTTCCCCATCCAAGTCATTCTCCCTGTGGCTAAGTTCTTGCAAGAAGAACAAGATGAAGAGAATGATATGGTAAGAAAAATGAATAGCCTGGTTGAACTACAATATATTAGAGAGTAGTTGGTTGAGAAGTCAAAAGCTCATCAGAAGAAAATCAAAGAAACCTTTGACAGGAACGCAAAAGTGGACAATTTCCAATTTGGTGATTCGGTGCTTAAATGGGATGCATTTAAGGAAAAGAGAGGAAATCATGGCAAGTTTGACTCCTAATGGATAGGTCCTTTTGTCATCGCTCAAGCTCAGCAGAACAATACATTCATTCTGCACAGTCTGGAAGGAGAAGATACTTTTGGTAGCCCAGTAAATGGGCAGCTCTTGAAACTTTATTTCTTTTAAGGCTTTAAGGCCTTGTCATTGTAAATATGTTCTTCCAGTTTTTATTTCATTACAAAATAGACTCCATGCCTAATGGAACACTAGAAGGAAGACTTAATTTTTGTTTTTACAGGAAAGGCATTGATCTATAGTTCTTGAAACCTCACAGGGAAGCTTTCATCCCCAGAGGGAGCCAATGTTAGCCTTGTGGGCAAACGGTCCAAAAATGGATCCAAGTATGACCTTTTAGAGTCTCCAAATTTGATCAAAATCATGCCAAAGGATCCAAGTATGCCCCAAAAGTTTTCAAAATCCTCTTAAGGATCGTTCAAAGTCGAAATGGTTGCAGGAGGAAAGCCCTTAGAAAGGCAGAAATACACTATCGAGAGGCTCAAAACACTCTAAAACCATGAAAAAACATTATCGTAGGCTTAAACTAGGCATCACACAATAGCGGTTAGATCTGGCCAATCAACGGCCCAGATCTAAGCGGCTAATCGCAATTGGCCAAGTAGAGAGGACCGTTTGAAGTTGTGTGCATGACACCATCGATCAGCGATCGCCAATGATCAGATTGGCAGGTCACATCAAGAGGGAACATATGTTATATTATATATATATATATAAGGCCCAAGCATTAAGCGATTAGCGATTGTGATCGGATCGCATCACTATATCGCATTGGCACTATACCAAGGGGCAGGGCCTATGCACATACATCTGTGCAACCTGACAGGCCGGAGCCGACGTAATTATATGTGATAATTCATATATTTTGAGATCCGCGCCCAAGATTTTTCAACGTTTTTGTAGTTTTGTGTGTTTCCGTTGTTTCAACGAAATACAAAGGGAATAGGGGACAGCGCAGATGCGATAAAGCCTGGACCCAAAAGGGTTTCAAAATAAAACTATATATATTTTGAAGTTGGAGGCAGCCCAAATCTTAATGTATTTCATGTATTTTCGTTGTATAACGAAAATAGGAAGGGAGCATTGGCTAGTGCGATTGCGATGAAGCCCAAACCTAAAAAGGTTCGAGAAGTGGAATATATGAAATTTGAAGTCCACCCAAAGCAGTTTTCCTGCATTTTTCACTGTTTTCGCATATTTCATTGTGTAAAGGAAATACACAGGCCAGGCCGAATGCGACTTGCGATGCTGGCATGGCCGGACCCAATAGATAATTAAATCATATTTGAAGACCTTTGAAGCCTGAAAAGGATAGAGAAGGGCAGGATTTCTCAATATTTGCTGTGTTTTCTGTTTATAACAGAAACAATCACTGATTGCAATATAAAGAGAAAACAAAGGCACGCAGACCCTTTCCATTACCTAACAGAGGTTGGGAGACATGGACAGAGGCTGGAAAGTGATCATGGACACCACAGCATGCTGCAGCCCAAAACAGAAAGTTCATGGAGCTCAGACAGCGCAACAGCCACACCAACAAACGTTATGGAGCATCTCTGGCACAGGAGAGCTCCCAGATAGCGCATCAGACTATCCAAAATATCTGAATGCAGTTATTCCTCTATCAGAAGGAGAAAAACCTCCAAGCCATGCTTGCCTTTAGGGAATCAAACAGTTAAACAAGACAAAGTGATTGATTAAGACCTATCAAGCCTCAAAAGGCTGAATATCATTGTAAAGGCTATAAATATCTAAAAACTAGATGTAACAGAGGTTCAACCTTTGGAGACTGTAGAGAGTCGACTCCTCTAGCTTCTCATCTTCATTCTTTAGTAATACAAGCTTCTTTTGCTAAACCCTTGGATTTCTCCATTGATAAATGGTCAACCTTGTAATTTTTTAATGGCTTCAAGGAGCTTTAGGCAAGGTTTCCCTCTCTCCCCTCTTTTATATATTATTGTTGCAAGGAGCCTTAGAAGGAATTTGGAGAAGTTCTAGGTTGAAGGAAAACTAAAAAGGTTACGTATAGCAAGGAATGTTAAGGATATTAACCACTACTAGTTTGTTGATGACACGCTACTCCTAAGAAGCACATTTAAGCAAATTTCTAGGATATTTAAACAATTCTTGGATCGCTATTTGGACCTATCTACAGGCCTTGTAAACAAAATAAAGAGCATGATCATTAGATGGAATAGCTATGTGGAAAATATCATGGAAATTTCTAAGATTCGGGAATTTCTAGTGGAGTCTAAATGTCAATTCTCTCTTCCCATTTACCTTTGTTGTAGATTGTTGGCTCAAAAAAATGTGCTTGATCAAATGAGTCTTCTAATTCATATATTTCTATGGAAAGGCAGGAAGTTTAGTGAGAAGAAATTCCATATAGTGCATTGGAACATTGTGCATCTACCTAAGGCAAATGGTGGTCTTGTAGTGAAAGATCCATTGTATATGAATTTATCTGTTGGTGTGACAACTATATGGCGAATCATATCGAAGTTGAAGAAATGGTGGAAATTATATTTTATAAGAAAGTATTTCAATAAATCTTGATTGCTCAGGGCTGAAATAGTCAATTGGTATGGTCCTAGATTCAAAATTTGGAAGCTTTGCAAAGAGGTCGCTCAACTTGTCATTTATAATCTAAGTTGGCTCTCAGGAAATGGCCCTAGAATTAACATCTAGAATGATAAATTCTCCCGTAATGGCCCATTTTGAGGAAATGAGAAATTCTGAGAATAGCTAATTGGATGCAGCAGGAAGGATTTCAAAAATTAAGAGACATCTCTATTTGGGATGATCAAGGTCAATGGAAAGGGTGGTCAATACTAGAGATTTTGAGTCATCTCGAGACTCAATGGGATTGTTTGATTGACACATTAAAAGTTTTGGCCCCTATTTCTATCTCTATGTAGGATCTTTTCACATGGAAGTTAAGTCTAATCGATAAATACACAGTGAAATTGGGATATGTACATCTGGTTAAGAAAATTTCCCATCCACCTTCGTGTAGATTGTGGAAAAAAATATGGAATAAGGATGACATCCCAAAAGTAAATTTGTTTTTTGGACTCTTGTCCATTAAAAAATACATACAACCGAAATTATATATATATTATTATAATTATAAATATATATATATATTTATGGTTTGACACGATGTGTCTTGTGCTTCAATGCAGAGGAAAATATATCTCGTTTATCTACCACTATCCCTTTTCTCTTGAATCTTTTTGTTATGCGTTTTCTCCAGTTTAATATATCAATTCTATCCCAAATATCCTTGGACTTGAAAGGCATCATCTCTTCTAATTAGATCTTGGGAATCCCTCCCTAAATTTATGTGTTGGTTTATCTGGATCACAAGGAAAAAATCCATATTCAATAATGAGTCTTTAAATCCACAAAAGGTTGCTTTCAAAGTGAAATCCTTACTATTTGAATCCATTTCCTCTAGGGATACAATCATAATGAGATTAAGGATTTAAATCCCATAGAGCATGAATGGATCTAGATTAATAGGCAATTCCATCTCTCAAGCCAATAAATGCTTCATCCTCATCATATTAAGGTTCCCAGTTTATGTTTTACTCAAACAAACTTTTCTAAAGGGAGAAAATCTAGAAATATATTATATATAATATATAGCGAGAGAGAGAGAGAGATATAGATATAGATATATATATTATGGATCTTTAATTAGAAATATGGGGGAGGCCAAAGTGGGAGGGATTTTGTTTAGCCTTGATGAAGAAAGTGTGTTTCAATTTGCCTAGGGTCTAGGTACTTTGCCCAGTAACCAAGTTGAGTTCCTCTCTTTGTGGAAAGGCCTAGAATTTTCTATGGCAAAGAAAATTCTCAATTTGTTGGCTTGTGGCAATTCAATGCTTGTTATCCACTGAGTTATAAAAGCCAAAAAATAGGACATGCTCAGATAATCCTCCCATTATTCAAAGTATTTCATTAATTGTCTCTCAATTTGAGCACCTAGAATATTTTCAATTGTACAGACAGTTAAACACGATGGCGAATAGGTTGGGAAAAAAAGGTTCTTCTCTAGGCCAAGGGAAAATAGAAATAAAACTTGGAATTACAAAATATGCCCCCATCCCTTAAACATGATCATATTCCCAAGGTATATGGCCATCGTCCAGATGTTTTCCATCATTGGAAATCTATGTATCCTCGGGCTAAGGCTCCCTCCCTTGCATGATAGTCATTTCTTGGCATGTTTATTGAAGTTGATGGGATTCATGGTATGGATTTATTACATTCTTCGGCCATGAAAATAAAAAAAATTCCCTCAGTGGATCATTCCTTGCAACAAGTGGAAGCTTTTCATAAATATCTCATTTTCTATCAGTACTTGTATTTATTCTTCCCTTGGTTGTAGTTGGTGAGTTTTAATATGGACAAGACAATTTATTCATCATGCAGAGGGATGAAGTTAATATCACCACACTTCAACTCCCATCAACAGTCTTCTTCCCATCCTCTAGCTCGTGGCATGGTGGCATGACCTATCTAATGGCTTCTCAACCTCGCATATGATCATGTTGATGGTGCTGAACCCACCAAAATGTTAGGGGATCTCCCCAGTAAGAATTCCCAACTAGACCTCAGACCGTTTGGAGTAGTAGTCCCCGCAGTGGGTAGTAAAGCTATGCCTTGACTGCGATAGCGCGTAGAGTTAAGCAGGATATCTTTGTCAGAAGCAAGGATGTGACCTTATAGCAAGTCAATAGAGATGCATGGGGAGGTTCTAACACATGGAGGGGGAAAGAAGTGTGTCCCTTAGAAACCTATAATAGTAAGCAGCCTGAAAGGAGCACATGAGCTTAATGATATCACAAACTAGAAAGCAGAATAGTCGACAATCCAAAGTGATGAGTTAAACCAGCAACACGCTTCAATAAGATTCATATAATCACATACGGAATAGTCCATACATAAATGCATCAGTTAAAACTACATACATTGCCAAAGTAACCAGAATAATCAAACTACAATAACAACATATGCATGAAATGTGTTGTCTCTATTATATTATATAAAAGTGAAAGTTCCATCCATACATACAACCATGACAACCACTAGCCCCAATAGTGGAATGTTACAATCAACAACGCCTACTCCTCCAAATATATGTACTCACTGTACACTGTGGAGAAGCCAAGGCTTGTCACAATACTCTCCAAGCCCTCTTTGAGTAATGCCTAGCAAAAGCTTGGCTCCCAAAAGCCTCTTCTATGAATTATGAGGTTCTATTTATAACAAAGGGTTGGGTGACCCTTGACATTCCCCTTTGTGACTCTTAGACTACCCTCATGAATCTTCAACTTCATTACATAACTCTTTACATTAGATATCACTATTTTCATTCCACTAATGACATTTGGAATTTCACTTTACATCATGTTTACAAAAATGATACATTTTCCACATATACCCATGTTGGAAAAAAATGGCTTGAGTCAGCCAAACAAGACAACACTAAGACTTGGACAGTTGTTGAAATACCTGCTCATTGACCTCCTCCCAGTGATCCTCAGTGATGAACTGATGCCATGCTTGGTAGTGCGTAATGGTGTCCACGTACTCTTTGATGATGTATTTTTGGAAACGAACTCTCACCTCCATCATTGCTAGGTGTACTGATTTGTAACCTCTGTCCAACTCATCCTGTAACATGCATAGCTTAGTCCTGAGCAAGGTCGGGCTGGCAATGTACATCTGCATGCTATCTGTGATGACTTGCAAATTTGTGCTAGTCGTCGTCAGCATTAACTGATCAAAGTATGTGTCTAGCTCCAGTATGACTTGGTTCTTCTCTTTGGCCTCGATGAGCGAACCAATCGACAAGGTGTCATACTTTCTCACCACAACATCCAAACTTATGAACAATTGTGCATACGAAGCCTCAACACTGGTGATAAGCGATGGGAATTTCTCATAGTCCCGGATCAGACTCTAGATGTGTGTTTTTTCCAGCTCTACCTGTGGCTTCATCATCTTGTGCAAGTGAAGTGGGGCTCCCTTGTACTTCATTGTCCTTGTCTATACATGATCAACTGCGGCATGTATATCTGTGAGTGTTCACACTATCTTGATGCAACGCTGCTAATGACCATGTAAATGGACAACTACCTTATTCAGAGTGACAAACTTGTCATACAGTCTCCACATGACTGTCTCAAAAGTCGATACTTCATAAATTTTTTGCTCTCTTCATCTCTCCTCTGGCTGATCCTATTGATTGTTCCTCTCTCTGCCTCGTTGCTTACAACTGTTGGGTTTTGTTATATTATTTCAAAGACTAACCTACGTAGTGAACCGGGGGGTTAGAGGGCGGGCAAAGCCCC